>JASDQU010515196.1:50719-70807 GCA_032191745.1 Picea mariana | reverse complement strand
GTAGTTTTTTCTGCATACAGTGTGTTTATGTATTTGTGTTTATTATATGTTTTTATGTATTTCATGATTTGAATGCGTGAACTGGTGAAGTATTGTATGAGTTTCAATTGTTTCTCATCTTTGAGTTTCGTGTGCAAGGAGTGCACATTTGCCCGCAAGCAGTGCATTGACAGAGCTGAGTTAACCTCAGAGAAGGCTCAGGAGAGATACCGTTGAACCTTCATCAACAAATGTGCATGGAGTGCATAGAAAGGACCCTATGTTGAGTTTGTAAAGAGACAGCATTACTAAAACACTCTGTAAGGAGAATCTCTGTAAGGTGTGCATCGAGCAAGGAGAACGTCAGGAGGGCGAGAAGAATTTATTTTCAATAAATCCTTCGGATCTGAGTTTGATGAAATCCTAGAAACGCAAGGAGTGCGTGGGAGATCTAAATATTCAAGGAGATCAATCTCAGAAGGGATAACACAAGGAGTGCATGGGAGCAGACTTATTCTAATTCCTAAAGCTCAGAAGAGGCAACGCGTTCAAGAGAACAAGAGAGATCCAGATAGTTAGGTTTGTAGAAGGAGGTTCAAAGGCCGAAACCTTTGAACACTGAAAAAAATCTTCCAAAGAATAAGAAGTCAAAATCTCAAGAGGAGGAGTGACAACAATCATCTGATCGATTGTGGAAGGGATCTTGGAGCGTTAGATCCACGTCTAGTGAATGAAGGAAGTGCAGAGTAGAGGAACATATCTCATCCGTTGGATCTAAGCATAGAGGACCAAAAACCATTCGATCCAGAGGTAAGTGCACAATACTTAACCCTTGTGTGTGTAGGAGAGTGGACTTGTCAAATTCCTGAAGTCCCGAAGAGAACAGGGACTGTCCTTCATGCAAGGCTATAGGTGGAGAAATATATGAGTATTTGGGTGAAAGCACTCTGGGAGGAACGAGTGCACAGGATTTGAAACCCATGAAACCCAAAGAACCTAAGTGGATAGAGGCCATCAAGTCAAGGAGGAGACACATGTCAAGAGATCATGGTTTTTGGGTGAAAGTACTTCCGGAGAAATGAGTGCATAGGAGTTTGAAATTCCTGTAGCCCAAATAGTCGAAGCACCAAATACCCAAAGAGAATATGGACTGTCAGATCCAAAAAGGGAACGTGGCAAAAGATCATCAACTTTGGGTGAAATCCAAATCACTCCGGGAGAATGCAAAAGAGAAGGGTTTGAAAACATCGAAGCCCAAACAAATGAAGTGAATGATTGTCATTGATATGGGTTGGAAAGGTGTCACAAGATCGTGAATTTCAAGGGATCATACTCTGGGGTTTTTGATAAGTTGTGTTTCAGAAAGTTCTGAAGTGCTGAAGCTCGAAGCATTCAGGGCCATTGATCCCAAAGGAGAAACATGGATCATTGATCTGTGAGGGGACATGTGGAGGATAGAAATTCATTTCGTTGGAAAGTTATTGGATTAGGGAGGAAAGGTGTTAGAGGATCTGACACTCTGGAGGTTTGTGTTTGTTGATATTTGAGAATTTCGAAGGCAGAAGTCCCGGAAGAGACGAGATCCTTCGATGTGAAGGTGGACACATGGTGCCAGATCTAGAATTCCAGAGGAAAGTGAAGGAGGAAAATGTCTAAAGACTCAAAGAAGATCTCGATCATTGATCGAGGAGGGAACGAAAAGACCGTTGATTTGGTTGAGGAGACCAAAGTCCCAAAGTGGGAGAACAATCATTGATTAGGGAGGATACATGTCAACAAATATTCCACTCCGGAAAATAACTAGTCAATAGTGGCGAGTGTTTGAGAAGTTGAGATTCCCGAAGGCCGGACTCATGGAGGAGATCCTGGCCATAGATTCAAGGAGAGAGGTGGCAGCAGGTCTTCTACTCCAGAATATTTCCATACGAAGAAAAGTAAATTTTGAGAGTTGAATCTCTCGAAGCTCGAAAGGAGAAATCGACATTAGTTGTTGATTTAGAAGGGAGCTACGTGTCGACAGATCATGGAGATCTGGGATCGTGGGTGGAAGGAGGAAGAAGAAGGGAAGAAAGAGGATTTGATAGCAGCCATTTATCACAAATCATTGCCGGAAGTGAGATATCAATGGATGGGAAGAATTGTGGGGCTAGGAAATGCTCGAACGTTAATTTTCCTTGAGCGGGCCACAATTTCAACCACGATTTTAAAAAAGGGATATGTGGCAGATGGAGGTGAATTGCGGGGTGAAAAGTGGGTTGGTCTAAAACCACTCTTGCTCGTGCCCACAATCACGTGTTTGCGCAAGGTCATAACCCAGGGGCGTATGTAGGAATTGGCTAGTGAAGATGATTTAGCATCCGCAAATTGAAGAGCACCCAGAGCGCACAGATAGAGGGTGTGGGTATCACAGGACCTACGCCTAAAGGAGAAAAGAGACCTGTGTATAATTGTTTTTGGGTTCAATCAAGAGCCTAAAGAGTCAATCCAACTCATAAGAAAGAAATATCCTAGACCGTGAGGTAGAAGAACCCCATGAGGGTAGGGGGGCTGCATCACTCTAGCTGAGGAAACTCTTACCTAAATTTCCTTTCAACAATTATGCAAAAAGAGTAATAAAAACTCATACCTAGATGACTACCATTAATAAATTTATACTACTTGAATGTTTGATGGAAGTAGAAGCTTTCATGCTTCTTTTATCAAACTTATAACCAACACTTCAACTCTCTGTTGCTTCCCTCCTCATGCAACAACATCACCAACAACACTTGCAAACATGCAAGCATTCTTTCCTCTGGTTGACCCAACAAACCATAACATACTTGTTGCCATAGAAATTTCAACAACTTCTTTCTCCCTGCAAAACTTTTCCTTGTCTATCCCAGAAGTCTACAATTCTTCCTGGATTCTTGGATCTTCTTGTGCTCCCAGTGTGATCACTGTGCATGATTATTCCTTCCCTAATCACTTTCGACGCAGTGCCCCCACCTCAGTGGGGTTTTTTGAACTCCCGGTCAAAGGATCTTTCAAAAGGCTGAGTCACATTGACTCTACGGGCCTTTGCTATAACCCTTTTAATCTTACACAAGTCCCCTTTCCTTCTATGTGTAGGTCCTGATAGACCTGTGGGCTATTCCTATGTGCTTCCAAAACTCCAAGTGTCAGGCACTAGCCCCTTTTTCACTAGCCCTTTCCTTCATATGACCCTGGGATATGACCTCATGGAAAAGAGTGGTTTTAGGCCAACCCACTTTTCACCCCACAATTCACCTCTAGCTGCCACACATCACCTTTTAAAAATTGTGGTATAAATTGTGTCCCGCTCTCAGATTTTTAACATCCGAGCAAGTTCTGGCCTTGCAATCCAGCTCATCCATCGACCTCCAATCCCTTGGCAATGATCCATGATCAACGACTACTATCTACTCTCCATTTTCTACCTTCTTTCCTCCTTCCACACGTGATCCCAGATATACACGATCTGTCAACACGTAGCTCCCTTCCAAATTGATGGCTATGGTTGACTTCGGATCTTCGGCCCTGGGGAGTTTCAACTCTCAACTATATTCTTTTCCCTGTATGAAAATATTCTAGAGTGGAATATATATTGACACCTGTCCTCAACAATCAAATGGTTCTGATGAAATATAGCTCTCCGGCCTTCGCGAGTTCTCACGTCTCCACACACACAAATCTCTGGAGTGAATTTCCTCGGAGTGACAAATCTTCTCCCACTTGTCCTCTCCAAATCAATGACCCCGATTCTCTTCGAGACTTTGGTTCTTTCCGACCAAGACCAGATCAATGATCCATGTTCCTTACTTCGGATCAACGACCAAGATTTACCTCGATTGTTTCTCCTCCTCCTTGTCCACAAACTTTTGAAGTTGTGGATCTTACACCACTTGTCCTCCTTGACAATGTATGGTCCCAAATCACTTTGGGACTTCAGGACTTTGACAAGTCCACTACTTCTGCATACAAAAGGGTTAAGTCTTGTGCACTTACCTCTGGATCCAACGGTTGTTGGTACTTTGTGATCAAACCTATCGGATGGGATTTGTTCCTCTCCTCTGTGCTTCCTTTGTTCTATTGGACATTGATCTAATAGTCCAGGCTCCTCCCCACAATTGGTATGATGGTTATTGTCACTCCTCCTCCTGATCTTTTGACTTCTTTCACCTTGGAAGATTTTGTCAGTGTTCAAAGGCTTCAGCCTTTGACCTTTCTCTTGTGAGTCCGCCTCCTAGATCTCGTCTTCACTCTCGTAAGCATTATCTCTTCTAAGATTTAGGACTTAGAATGATTCTATCTCCCATGCACTCCTTACATTATCTCTTATGAGATTTTTGATTTACTCAATCTCCTAAGGGTCTCAGCCCTTCTATTTCCTTTCAAAGGAAAACTTCATGCCCTCCTGGAAACCTTCTGCTCAATACACACCTTGTGTAGCATTTTCTATAGAGTGTTCAACAACTCTGTGAGTATCTTTCTCTGATACTCTTCTCCCTGAACTCGGCAAAGTGTTCTCTCTGTGCACACTTTCACTGGCTTGATACCCGCCTGGTAGAGCCCTACATAGTTCTCAGTGACTCTATCTCTCTATGAACTCAACACAGAGTTCTTCCAATGCACTCCTTGCACTTCCACTGATGAAGGTTCAACAATATCTCTCCTGTGCTTCTATGAGGTAAACTTACCTCTGTCAACGCAATCCTTGTGCACAATGTGCACTCCTTGCACTCAAAAACTCAAAGAAGAGAAACAATTGAAACTTTTTCAATACTTCACCAGTTTACACATTCAGACTAATCTGATTTAAGAAAATGTTCATATTTAATTTTCTTTCTGAGAAATTCTTTGATCTTTAATAATTTTTGGGTACTATCCCCTTTCTCTCAATCCCAAATCCATGTGATCATGACCATGACCAAGCGCTATATCACTAGGTGCTTACTTGAGCCTTCGACTTTGGAAGATTTCAAAGCACCACACAAAAATCTCTCGAAGTTCCAAATTACTAAACTCGTGACATAGGGCGGATCAACCATCCATGTCTACTCAGCATCCGATGGCTGACACTTACTATGGAACCTCATGTGTCTGAGTTATGAGTCTTCGGGGCTTCGGAGCTTCAGAGGATCTCACATCCACACATCCAAACTATTAATCTCCAAACATTCCCAATCACCTTTGGTGACGTCATTACATCAGATCACTTAATGTTTTCCAATTGAGGGGGAATGCAATGATGGTTTGGAGTAACCTGCCTTTCATCCTGCAATTCTTCTGATGTTGACGTGTAACCCCTCATTGAAACCGTGGTTTAGATTGCGGGATCACCTTGGATAATTAACTTCTGTGCAACTTGGGTCCCCGCCATGCCTTCTAGTAGTTGATCTTGATGTATCATGATCAATGCTAGTGTGGGTCCTTTGACCGTTAATTACGTTATGTAACCTCTACCCCACTAACCCTGCTCATACAGGATGCCACATGGAAAAATACTAGCGGCTGATATGTGGCCCATTCAGATGGGTGACACGTGCCATGTTCCAAATTCCATTTCAATCTTCCACGGGTTTGAAACCCACTGAAACGTGGCACACATATTATGTGTCCATGTCACCTCTAGGTGATGTCATCATGACTCACCACTTCGGCTCTTCGAGCTTCGAAGCTTCAGGCTTTGGGAGTTTCAATTCCTCTACTCTCGCTTTTTCCTAGAGCGCTTTCCCCCTTCACCACTGCATTTGACCTTCGACATTGGTTAATCCAATGGATGAGCTCTTCTCCCTAGATCTACGGTGTAGATCCACTTTGGGGCTTTGGAGCTTCAAGCTTCAGGATTTCTCTTATTTTGCATCAACTTTTGTTGTGGTTTTATGACACCTCTACTCCTCCTGAGCTTTGTAACATGGCCAAGGTAACTTTTTGGCACTCGGGAAGGTTCTGAGGTTCGTAATTGGACCTCCAGACACAATTTCCTCTTGAAACCTTGGGTCCAATGACCACTTACCCAACCCATCTAGGCTCTGCATTGAAACCTTGGGTTAGAACTTGAGTTTTTTCCATTTAGACAACAACTCCTTCTGAAACTATTGCTTCAACTTCCACTAACATGGCCCATCCAGGCTTAGTGTTGTAACCATGCTCTAATACCAATTTGTAACATCCCCGACCCTCCAAAGACCGTTTAATGCTACCATGCGAAATTTATAGCTTAGATAATATATATGCATAATAATGAATTTATCACATTTAACATAGAGTTACTGTTACCATTCATATTGTAATAGAATTAACAACCATTCATACATGCAACATAACACATGATAACACTCAAGCATCAGTAGCACAAACATTTATAATGTATAAATTAAGCACAAACTGCTACTTATCTTTTCACATGGAGTAACACCGCCAACTACGTGCAGACCTTCCACGAACCCCCCAGCCTTAGAATGCACTGCTCATCACTCTCCGCAGTAGGTCACCCCTGAGCTGGGACTAAACTCCATTGGGAAAGGGAATTCTAGGCTTGGAAAGGACAACAAGAAAGTTGCACAAAACAATAGGAAGGATCTTTTATCCCAGGAGCCACTTACGCCCACAACTCACAGACCCTCATTCCCCACACACCTGCTCCACCCTAGGAGAGTACACCTTCACTACTACAAGTATATTGGCTAGTACACCTCCCTTGCCTTGGGCTTCAGCAATAGGCTAGACCAGAATTCTCAAAGTATTGTAGCTGCTACGGGACTCCCTTCGAGGAGAACTCAATTCTCAACAAACTCTCTCTCCTGGGAGAGTTTCTCATAGGCCTGACAACCTGCTTCTTCAATTCATATCCTACACAATATTGCAACAATATTCAGCTAGCATATGGGTGACAATAGCAACAAGAAATAGTTATGGACACCGAAAATGGCAACAACCTAATGGTAAGACACAACACGGCTCAGGCAAACACAAGGCAACAAACCTAAACGATTAAGGCACGAACTCGGATTAGCAGTGTGGATAAACCTGGGTTCACAGAACACAAAGGTCGGCCTTTCCCTCCTCGAATGGTTTCTCATATGTGTGAGGTTATGCGGAGGGAATACGTAGAGGTCTCAGGTTCAGATGGAGGATGGAAGAATGGTAGACAAAGTCATGCGGAGGATGGAAGAATGGCTCGCGAGCTACCAACATGATTTGACTCATGGGTTATTGGTTCTAGATATCCATGATGGATGCTCCCGGTTCATGGTTAGACAATGGGTCAAGAATGGAAAGCGAACCCCTTCCATGGTTTGACTGTTGGGTTTTAACTACACGAGCCCAGGTCGACACTTATGTTCCTGGAGCTGCATGTGCTCTATTTAGCCTGTGTCCCACTTTCTAGGAACTTAGGATAACAAAAACATATTGTGTTCACCTTAGTCTTCAGGAAATAAGATTAAAATATTATTCCTCTAGAGGTAAGCCCCTAGGACCAAACACTTAGCCCCCCTCCCTTTCCTAGCCTTGTGGAATTTTAGTCCCCCATCACTCTTTCTTCGTGGTCGGTCTACATGTAGTGATGTTTTTATATTAACAAAGTGCATAATTACATGTACAAAACAGACTCCTGGCCTTTAACACCTAGGCTCTCCAGCCTACTTACACATAAGCTTACCAACTTACAATTGCGTGGCTCACCAACCTACAAAACATGTTTACAATACATAGATATAAATGGGGCTCATCCTTGGGGTATTACAAGTATTGACTTTGGGAAAATTGAAAGCACTAAAGGTGCGAACGTTCCAAATTCCCAAATTCCCAAAATACCAAAATCAATAATGGTCGTCCATCTCAACCTTTGATTAAGTCATAGTCGTTGGATTAATCTAGTGGAAGGATAATGTAAGGATTGAATATATACCATTGATTTGGTTCTGAAAAACATGATAACCATTGGATCAACCACTATGAGAGGTAACTACTTCAGAGAATTCCAATCTTATGTTATCAGCTAATCGCTGAAGCCCGAAGTTGCAAAAAAACTAAGGACCATCCATCTAAGATCCTGATGGTTTATGGACACATAAGCTATGAGGCACTGGGAACATCACATAATTTAATAAGCCCATGGTTCTACGCATATGGTCATATGAAAATGGATTGAAGGGGGCACCAGTTACAGAAAAAAGATCTATAATTATGGAATCTTGTGGAGAGAAAAATTAGGATCGGGGGATCCTGAAGAGTCAATTTGAATCAGAGAAAATGGTTCGAAGGAAGCACCTCATACAAATTCCATTTATGTAAACAACTCAATGTTGGTAGAGTATTTCGACAGAGAATTAACACCATAGCAATACATAGAATTGATAAAAGCTCGAATATGATCTGTTGGCGAACTGAGGACATAAAGGAAGCATGATAACAATATAATGAGTTGATCTATATCCGTGATCAGCTCATGAGGACAAATGAACTGATACAAAGTCATGACTAAAAGAGATTTAAATCATGAGCATTATGAATAAAGAATAAAAAGGAAAAATGATATTATTTAAAGTTTAATATTATCATTTAAATGAAAAATTTACAAGGTTCAATATCAAAAGACACAATGGTTCAAATTCACACCAGTTGGATGACTATATAAACAAGAAACAATAGTGAGAAGAGTGTGTCTTGGTGGACTAAATATATGTATATATAATGGATTGAATGGATGTTCATTCTATCAGGTTGGTTGTTGTTTAAAAGTTGAGTCTTGTTATGAGGATTGGATTCCTCACATCTCAGTTGGATCTAAGATCAACAAGTTGGGTATTGTTATGAGGGTTGGATTCCTCATTTCTCAGTTGGATCTGAGAACTACAAGCTTGGTCTTGTATTAGAGAGTTGGATCTTCCATATTAGTTGAAGTCAAACATATTAAAGGATTAATTTTATATGTATTTATACAAGCTAAATAAATAGAAGAAATATATTATATCTACTTCATACAGTTTTTGTTTTAGATGTTTATGAATAATTAATTGAACTACATATATTATTCAATTAATTAAGTTAATCTATGAAAGTGTGAAAAGTAACCAAAAGTTCCAGACACTGATTCACCCCCCCTCTCAGTATCAAGTATACATTTCAACAAGAAAAATCAAAAGAAGAAGAATACAAATAAGACATTGTTGGGGAAGTCAGTCTTGAAGCAAAACTCATTGGTGCCTTAGAAGAAATAGACATAATTAGGGAAAATGATAGAAAGAAGAAATAAGAGTTACTAAAATATGACAAGGAGGATCATGATCTTGAAGAAACCTAAAAATAATTTCCATCTTGAAGAATCAACTAGAAGGGACAAAAAGGATAGAATAAGTGGTGAGAATACAACTACAAGAAAAAGAAGAAAATTGCAAGAAGCTAGAAGCTAAAATAGTTTCCTTAAGAAAGGAACTCGAGAAAACAATTAATCAATTGAAAATAATCTTGAAGTTTGGAAAGAGTACTAAAATATTAGATAATATTCTCAGTTGTTGTTGGACTTATGGGCTAACCCAGGTTCTACCTTAGTTCTCCAACAAAACCCTTATCACCTTCGACCTTTTTGGTAAGCCAGAAGGATACATTGTGCACAGAGTGTACAACACAGTCTTATCTGAGATGGTTTATGGGGGACTACAGGACATAGATGTCTACAATCATGGAGAGATTGGGGAATGCTATTTTTTTTTTCTCATTTCTACTTAACCTTGCATTTTATTCTACTATTCATCATATTCATTCGTTCATTTGCATATTTAATATAGTGTGCTCTGTGAATAAATCATCCATTCATCTATCTAACCATTCAATGGTAACTGCATAATCAATAACACATTAAAACACATTACACGGATGGTTTTATTGTGGTTCACCTCCTGGGGGCTATGTCCACAAAGATCTTATTCTTATTTTTTCTTATTCATCAAAAAACATTATGCACATTACATTAGAGTGGCGAGTAGTGAGGAGGACCAGGATCACACCAAGCTCCACAACTTGCGACCCAAACCTCATCTGATTCAACTTAATTCGATCTCCAAAGCTCTCAAAAGAGACTTCCAATCCCAAGAAATCCAAAATAGGTTCTCCAACATAGAATTGTTGCACTCATACCATTAACAATTTGACTCCTATCCTCTACCTCATACCCTTTATTTATATTACAAAAATGGGTTAGAAACCCTTACAATACATCCCAAAAACCTAAACCTAACTAGGCTAGTTTTGTCCATGTTTATGATGGATTTCTGCAAATCCTATTGCGCACACTGCTTTCCCCCAAAATGTGGTGCATTGTTCTACCTCAATTGTTTCACTATTCTCCAAACATGCCTGCTCCAATAAGTGATCTAGATTATTTTGAGCACGAAATGAGAGCTAGATATAATAAAGAAATGTACAGAGATATCTCAAATATCCAATATTATAACGGAAATGTATCATAGATGCAACCATAAACACAGATATATAGTAATACACAAATTTCTATTATTGAGCGAAAATGTACAAAGATTGTAAAATATAGAGTGAAAGACTCCTTAGAATGGTGGCATCTTATTTCTAAGAAGATATGTTATGGCAACTTTCATCTGTCAGAATATGATTTTAGAATGAGGATACAAAGGACTTTTTATCATAAATAAATACAAAACCCTAACCCTGGAAGATGAAAAGCCAACAGTTTTGTGGACCCCGTTTTGGTTAGTTTGGTGTATCAACTTCTCGGGGGCATAACATTGGCATACGATCTTTGTTTGGGGTGCACGATAGCTCGTTGCAAATGTATTGTCGAGGAGATTCATTTTTGGGGCTCAATGAGATCCTTTGGCTATCATTGAGAATAATGATCCATAAAACCTTCATTTATGCCCTCAAAATGGCCCCATAAGTTAAAAACTGCTAAAAATAGTAAATTGCCAAAATTGTCAGAAAATTGTTTTGAGTCGGTTGGAAAAGGTGTGTGGACACTGATATCCACTTGGATCAATCCTCCCTCCTTAATAATAAATGGTATCCATTGCATTGAGTTCCATGGGGAGAGGGAAAAGATTTTGTTGAATCCACATGTTGATGAGCTGCTTGCCTTGTTAGAGAAGTTGCGTTGCTTAGATTTTTGAAGGTTTTAATGAACCTATGGCTGGAAGGGTTGGAACTTTTTAACCAGTCTAGCAATATGAGATGTATGTGTGTAGAAGGAATATTTGTGCTTTTTTATAGTATTTTTGACTTGATTATGTTAGATAGAAGATGCTTGGGCCAGGGATGTAGTGGTTGCAGTATCCTTTTGTTCACCTTTTGAACAAATTATGAAGAAGGTAAATTTTGTAGAATGATATAATACCTTACGACACTATTTAGGTGGGACAGTAGTCGGAACCACTTCTGGTAACCTATAGAGATGACCCCCCAAAGTAACAATGACACTACGGGGTCGAGAATCAAAGATAGCATGGTGCTTCCACATATATGCTTGGCCCAAGAGAACATCATGAACATCTAGCGGGGCAAAATCACATAATACCTCATCTTTGAAGGGATGGATGTCGTATGACAATTGAAACTATTGGTTGACACAAAGATCTTGTCCCTAGTGAAGCCACCCAATGTTGTATGGTTGTGGGTGTGGTGTTGTCAACAATCCCAACTATTTGATGACATCTGCTCAGATGAGGTTCTTTTGGATTCCGCTATCAACAATAAAATGAAGTGGAGTCCCCTTCACCCACATTTGTGAATGAAAAAGGCACTCCCTCTCTTCAGGATCTATTCGTTCTTCTAGTTGAATTGTTGCGGTCACGACAATAGCAGTTGGGTCTGCGTTGATTATCTTTCTTCTCCTAGTATTTTCTGAATCGTATTTTGAATTAGGTTTTGACTCCTTGTCTTTGATTTCGACCACCAATGACTATTTTGAGCGACATTCATCGATTTTGTGCCAAGGGATTTTGTGGAAATCACACCACTTTTCGGTGTCCTTCTTCATCTTCCCGTGACCCTTCTTTTCATATGGCTTGGACTGGTTTTGAGGAGACTATTTGTTAGGACCGTCTTTATCATACTTTGGTTGTTTCATATTTGCAGACCCGAACTCCCATTTGTTCTGGTGCTTAAATTTTTTCTCAGTTTTAACAACATATCGATAAGCAACATTGAGTGATGAGATGTCCAAAAAATCCATTTCAGTTTGGATGTATCTGTGTAGAGCCCCATGGTACTTTAGAACCAAATTTCATTCGAAGTCTTTGATACCCATCTTGGTGCACAAGTTATGGAAGGTATTGGTGAACTCCAGAACTTCTTGGCCCCTCTCTTACCGCAAAGTGGTCCATCTCATATACTGTTCCTCATAGTTTCCAACAAGGTAATAATGTTTCTCTACCACGTCCAAAAAAAATTCTCAAGTGGGATCGAACCCATATATTCCAGACTCTTCCATGGAACTTTTCTCCCAGTAAGTTTCCCACCAATGTTTGACATCGGGGAGAGCTTTAAGGAGTGAGAAGGTGATATTTTCCCTATTGGAAAAATGGTGAACAAATAAATAACCTTCTAGCAGATTTAACAATTTGTCTAGGGCATACACATCTATCTGAACTTCAAATATGGGAATATAAAAATTAACCTATACCTTGAAAGTAGAGGTTCTTCCAAAGTGGTTGTTTTATGAACATGCTCCTGTTTCTATCGGTAGGTGTTGAAGGATGTGGGAAAAATTCTCCATCATTTCATCCCTCTGTTGTGTGAGATCTTTATCAAGCAACAGATTGATAGAAACGTCTGCTCCACCATTTTTATTTTCTTCCGCCATGGATCGTTTCTTGGGCATGTGAGAGAAATTTTAGTCAAGAGAGATAAGCTCGAGACCCAACTTTCTATACTCGCACCTTGTTAGGGACATGCACTGAAAAAAAATGATCAAGAGCAACCTTCTTTGATACCAATGATCCATATTATTTTCAGCACGAAATGAAAGCAGAGATATAATAAAGAAATGTAAAGAGATATCTCAGATATCCAATATTATAACATAAATGTATCAGATATGAAACCATAAACACAGATATACAATAATACATAATTTTCTATTAATGAGTGAAAATGTACAAAGACTATAAAATATATAGTGAAAGACTTGCTAGAATGGTGGAATCTTATCTCTGAGAAGAGATGTGATGGCTGCTCGCATCTATGAGAATATTATTTTACAACGAGGCTCCAAAGGCATTTTTATCAAAAATAAAAAACAAAATCCTAACCCCATAAGATGAAAAGCCAATACTTTTTTGGACCCCGTTTTGGGTAGTTTGGTGTATTAACTTCTCGAGGGTGTAACTTTGACATATGATCTCTGTTTAGGGCACACAATAGCTCATTGGAAAGGTATCGTTGATGATATTAATTTTGGGGGCTCAATGAGAGATTTTAGATATCATTGAGAATATAGATCCAAAAAAACCTTCATTTAGGCCCTCAAAATGGCCTCGAAAGTTAAAAACTGCTAAAAATAGTAAATTGCCAAAATTGCCAGAAAATTGTTTTGAGCCAGTTGGAAAAGGTGGGTGTCCAACGATATCCACCTAGAACAGTCCTCCCTCCTTAAGAAGAAATGGTGTCCATTGCCTTGATTTTCCCAGGGAGAGGGAAAAGAGTTTGTTGAAACTGCATCTTGATGAGCTACTTGCCTTGTTGGATAAGTTGTGCTGCTTAGATTTTTGAAGGTTTTGACGAACCTGTGGCTGGAAGGGTTGGACCTTTTTAACTATTTTGGCTACATGAGATTTATGTGTGTAGAAGGAATCGTTGTTCTTTGCTACAGTCTTTTTGACCTGCTTCTGTAGGATAGAAGGTGCTTGGGCCAAGACTGTAGTGGTTGCAGTATCCTTCTGTTCACCTTTTGACCAGATTGTGAAGAAACTAAATTTTGTAGTATGAGATACTACCTTGAGGGACTGCTTAGGTGGGACATTAGTCAGAACCACCTCTAGTATCCTGTAGAGATGACCCCCTGAATAAAAATGAAACTAAGGGGTCGAGACTTATAGATAGCATGATACTTCCACATACATGGCTAGCCCAAGAGAACATCATAGACATCTAATGTGGAAACATCACATAATACCTCATCCTTTAAGTATTGGATGTTGTATGACAATCGACATTGCTAGCTAACACAGAGATATCGTCCTTGGAGAACCTACCCAATGTTGTATGGTTGTGGGTGTGGTGTTGTCAAAAATACCAACTATTTGACGACCTCTGCTGAGATGAGGTTCTTTTGGCTTCCACTATCAACAATAAAATGTAGTGAAGTCTCCTTCACCCACATCTATGAATGAAAAATGTGCTCCCCCTCTCCAGGATCTGTTGGTTCTTCTAGTTGAATTGTTGTGGTCGCGACAATAACAATTGGGTCTGCGTCGATGATCTGTCTACTGCCAGTATCTTCTTAATCATATTTTGAATCAAGGTTCAACTCCTTGCCATTGATTTCAACCACCAATGACTATTTTGAGTGACATTCATTGGTGTTGTGCCAAGGGATTTTGTAGAAATCACACCATTTTCCAGTGTCCTTCTTCGTCKTTTTGTGTCCCTTCTTTTCCTGTGGCTTGCAATGGTTTTCAGGAGACTGTTTGTTAGGTATGTCTTTATCTTACTATGTTTGTTACTGTTTTGCATACCTAAACTCCCATTTKTTTTGGTGCTTAATATTTTTCTCGATTATAACAACATATTGATAAGCAGCACCGAGTGATGAGATGTCCATAAAATCTATTTCATTTTGGATGTATCTATGTAGAGCCCCAYGATATTTCAGAACCAAATGTCATTTAGAGTCTTTGATACCCATCTTGGTGTGCAAGTTATGGAAGGTATTGGTGAAATCTGGAACTAATTGAGCCCTATCTTTCTGCAGTGTGTTCCATCTCATATATTGGTCCTGATAGTTTCCAACAGGGTAATATTGTTCCTTTACCTTTCCACAAAAAAATCCCAAGTGGGATCGATCCCATATATTCCAGACTCTTCTATGGAAATTTTCTCCTAGTAAGTTTCCCACCAATGTTTGACATGGGGGAGAGCCTTAAGGAGTGAAAAGGTGATATTTTCCCTGTCATAAAAATGGTGAACAAAGAAATAACCTTCTAGCAGATTTAACCATTTGTCTAGGGCATCTGCATCTATCTGACCTTCAAATATGAGAATATAAAAATTGACATGTACCTTGAAATTAGGGGTTCTTCCAAAGTGTTTTTTTGATGAATATGCGCCTTTTGTTATCGACAGACATTGGAGGATGTGGGAAAAATTCTCCATCCTTTCATCCCCTTATTGCGTGAGAGCTTGCTCAAGAAACAAATTGATAGAGTCGTATGCTCCGCCATTTTTCTTTTCTTCCACATGGATGGTTTCTTGGGAGTGCGAGAGAGATTGTCTTCAAGAGAGATAATCTCTAGACCCAACTTGCAATACTCGGACCTCGTCAGGGATATGCACTGAAAAAAAAATGATCAAGAGGAGCATGCTCTGATACCGCTGATCCAGATTATTTTTTGCAAAATGAGAGCGGGGATATAATAAAGAAATGTATAGAGATATCTCAGATATCTAATATTATAACATAAATGTATTAAAGATGAAACCATGAACACAAATATAAAGTAATACACAATTTTGTATTAATGAGCGAAAATGTACAAATACTGTAAAATATAGTGTGAAAGACTCGCTAGAATGGTGACAACTTATCTCTGAGAAGAGATGTGATGGCTACTCGCATCTGTGAGAAGATGATTTTACAATCAGGCTGCAATGGAATTTTTATCATAAATAAAATAAAAAACCCTAAACCCAGAAGATGAAAAGCCAACAGTTTTGTGGACCCTGTTTTGGGTAGTTTGGTGTATCAACTTCTCGGGGGCGTAATTTTGGCATACGATCTCCGTTTGGGGTGCACAATAGCTCGTTGGAAATGTATCATCAAGGGGATTCATTTTGGGGGGATCAATGAGAGACTTTGGCTCTCATTGAGAAGTTCAATAACGAAAAACCTTCATTTAGGCCCTCAAAATGGCCCCAGAAGTTAAAAATTGATAAAAATAGTAAATTGCCAAAATTGCCAGAAAATTGTTTTGAGCCAATTGGAAAAGGTGGGTGGCCATTGATATCCACCTGGATCAATCCTCCCTCCTTAATAAGAAATGGTTTCCATTTCATTGATTTCTTGAGGGAGAGGGAAAATAGTTTGTTGAATCTGCATCTTGATGAGCTGCTTGCGTTGTTAGAGAAGTTGCGTTGCTTAGATTTTTGAAGGTTTTCATGAACCTGTGGCTGGAAGGGTTGGAACGTTTTAACTAGTCTGGCTACATGATATGTATGTGTGTATAAGGAATCATTGCACTTTTTTGCAGTCTTGTTGACCTATTTCTGTTGGATAGAAGGTGCTTGGGCCAAGGCTATAGTGGCTGTAATATCCTTCTTTTCACCTTTTGAACAGATTATGAAGAAGCTAAATTGTGTAGTATGAGATACTACCTTGAAACACTTTTTAAGTAGGACAGTAGTCGGAACCAGCTCTAGTATCCTATAGATATGAATCCCCAGAGTAAAAATGACACTACGAGGTCGAGACTCATAGATAGCATGGCGCTTCCACATATATGGCTGGCCCAAGAGAACATCACAGACATCCAGCGGGGCAACATCACATAATAGTTCACCCTTGAAGGGTTGGATGTCATATGACAATTGACCCTATTGGATAACACAGAGATATCGTCCTTGGCGAAGCCACCCAATGTTGTATGGTTGTGGATGTGGTGTATTTGACAGTCCCAACAGTTTGATGACCTCTGCTAGGATGAGGTTATTTTGGCTTCCTTTATCAACAATAAAATGCAGTGGAGTCCCCTTCACCCACATCTGTGAATGAAAAAGATGCCCCCCCCTCTTCAGGATCTATTGGTTCTTCTAGTTGAATTGTTGTGGTCACGACAATAGCAGTCGGGTTTGTGTCGATGATCTGTCTTCTACTAGTATTTTCTAAATCATATTTTGAATTAGGGTTCGACTCCTTGTCTTTGATTTTAGCCACCAATGATTGTTTTGAGCGACATTCATCGGTGTTGTGTCAGTGAATTTTATGGAAATCACACCATTTTCTGATGTCCTTCGTCTTCCTGTGAGCCTTCTTTTCTTATGGCTTGGAATGCTTTTTGAGAGACTGTTTTTTAGGGCCATCTTTATCATACTTTGGTTGTTGCAGTTTTGCGGACCCGAACTACCATTTTTTATGGTGCTTAAATTTCTGCTCGATTTTAACAGCATATCGATAAGCAACACCAAGTGATGAGATGTCCAGAAAATTCATTTCAGTTTGGATGTATCTATGTATATCTGCATGGTATTTCAGAACCAAATGTTGTTTGGAGTCTTTGATACCCAGCTTGGTGCACAATGTATGGAAGGTATTGGTGAACCCTGTAACTTCTTGGTCCCTCTCTTGCCGCAGTATGGTCCATCTCATATACTATTCCTCATATTTGCCAACAAGGTAATACTATTCCTTTACCGCATCCCCAAAATAATCCCAAGTGGGATCTACCCCATATATTCTAGACTCTTCTGTTGAACTTTGCTCCCAGTAAGTTTCCCACCAATGTTTGACACGTCGGAGAGCTTTAAGGAGTGAAAAGGTGATATTTTTGTTGGCAAATGTTTAACAGGTAGCGTATGCTTGTCATTGATGGCAAGTACAATAGTGAAGATGGAAGGATCAGAGTGTGCATCGATGGAAAAATAGGAACAACGTAAGCTCAGGAGGAATTAGCGCAGAGTCAAATGCAGTGCGTAGGTGTGCACCAGAGATGAGGTTAACTCATGACTAAAGATCAAGGGAGATAGCATACTTAGGATCACAGGCGGATCAAAGGTCGAGGCCTTTGACACTTAGAAATTCTTCCAAGTAAGAAGGATGTGTAAGCTTGGAGGAGAAGCGTCGGTGATCATTGGATCCCATCCCGAATTCTTGATGACCGTCAGATCTCAATGTAGACAAGAGGAGTGCGCAGATATGGAGGATAGATCTCGGGTGTTAGATCCGAGCGTAGGGTCCAACCACCGTTGGATCGAGGATAACCTGCATGTTATTTAAAGTGCAAGGAGTAGAGGGCTCACAAATCCTGATAGCATGAGGGCCGTCAGATCTGAATAAAGACAAGAAGAGCTCACTAAAGAGGAGGATAGATCTCAGGCGTCAGATATGAGTGCAGGGTCCGACCACCGTTGGATCGAGGAAAACTTGCATGATATTTAAAAATGTAAGGAGTAGAGGGCTCACAAATCTCGAAAGTAGGAGGACCGTCCATCTCAGGGGGTTATGTAGACCATTGATCCAAGACCATTTCAGGGTTTTGAGGATCGAGTGTTGGAGATGTCAAAGAATATTGACATCAAGAATATCGAAATCACGATGTGTGAAATCCTGACTGAATCTAAACCATCAGATCAAGATGTGATCTAGACCGTTGACCTGACTCACGTCAGCAGACCACGTCAGCTAGGAACACGTGGCACAACCAGGTAATGACAAGTGTCAGACTGATTCAAAATTTCAGACACATGTAAGTCATGAATCAGAGTGACACGTGGCAGTATTCAACACGTTTCAATCCATGTGTGACATCAACAGATGGACACCACTTTGGAGTTTCGAGGATCATGTGTTGGAAATGTCAAAGAAACAATGCAACAGGAATCATGATTTCGCAATATGAAAAATCGCGACTTAAATCACAGCTGTTGAATCAAGATCAAATATGGACCGTTGATTCCAGTCCTTGTCTGAGTTTCGAGGATCGAGAGTTGGACATGTCAAAGATTATTGACATCAGGAATCCTGATATCGCGATATGTGAAATTGCGATGTAATCTGAGCTGTCAGATTAAGGTTGAATCTGGACCGTTGATTCCAGTCCTTGTCGGTGTTTCAGGGATCGAGAGTTGGACATGTCAAAGATTATTGACATCAGGAATCTTGATATCGCGATGGGTGAAATCATGATTTAATCTGAACCATCAGATCAAGTGTATATCGGAGGGCTACTGATGCATGACACAGTGAAACTGCTAGAAACCATTGATGGCGTCTGCTAGAGAATTCGAAGAGACTCCTGTGTAATCGCCAGAGGAGATGAAGAGTCTCCAAGCTCCATCCAAGTGAAGGAAGACTACTCTTAGAAGGGATTGACATATGGATGAGAGTGGAACCCTGTAATTGAAATAGAGAAGGTGAGCTCGACTGTCACAGAGAAGAAGAAGAGTCTCAACTGCCAGAGAGGCCGAGGAATCTCAACATAACATCCAGTGATGCTGAACGCATGGGAAAATGGCCAGAGAAGCTGAAGAGTTATGATGATGATCATGCAAAGCACTCGAGAGGTGGAGGAGATTGGCACGGTATGAGCATGCAGAGGAATGGAGAATATTGCATGCACAAGATGCACAAAAGATATATATACACAGTACAGAGAAGAGAAGGGTTGTTGTCGCTATTGGAGTTTGTTGTGGTTGTTGTTGGTGAAGGTGATTCATGTGTGAAGAAGGAGGAGAGTGCAGCAGCTGAATAGCACAGAAGAGGAACTGTGCAGTGAATGGACATGGTGCACAGATCATAAAAAGTGGAAGAACAGACAGCGCAAGTGATGTGTGCAGAAAGGAAATGAGGCAGACAGAACAATGAAATGCAACATAACAGTGATGAGTCTGGTAAGCCATTGTTGAAAATCATATCACTGTAATAAGTTTTAGTAGGAAAGATTTATATTTCAGGGTGGTTGGGTGGAACTAGGGAGGACTGGTGTCCTCAAAGGTTTATGTGGGTTCTTGAAGACAGGGAGTTGGTGCTAGAGAAACCAGGGAGTTGGTGCTTCCTTCTAGTTGGTGCTAGAGAAACCAGGGAGTTGGTGCTTCCTTCAAGTGGGTGCTAGAGAAAACAGAGAGTTTGTGCTCTTAGCAAGTTGCAGCTTGCAAAACTGAGGTTGTAGCCTCATTATGAGTTGGTTCTCATATGTATGATAT
>JASDQU010515196.1:0-50619 GCA_032191745.1 Picea mariana | reverse complement strand
TTGTCCAACAATTGGTATCAGAGACGGCCCCTTTTATCTAAGGGTAGATCCTAGAGCTTAAACATGTCAAGCCATGAAGGAAATTCAACCAATAAGGCCCCTCTATTCAATGGAACAAACTTTTCCTTCTGGAAAGTTAGAATGAGAACCTACATAATGGCTTTAGGTGCAGATGTCTGGGATGTAGTAGATACTAGTTATGTAAAGCCAGTTGTGCTAGCTAATAAGGATGACAAACTAGAATTTAGCTTCAACGCTAAGTCTATGAATGCTATCTTGAGTGGGCTTGCAGAAGCAGAATTCGTAAAAGTTATGCACTTAGAAACTGCCAAAGAAATGTGGAACAAACTCATTAACAGTTATGAGGGTAATGAGAAGGTAAAGGATGCAAAGCTTCAAACCTACATAATACAGTTTGAACAGTTGAAGATGAAGGAATATGAAACTATTGGAAAATACTTTCTGAGAATAGAATAAATGGTAAATGCAATGAAGGCACTTGGTGAAACAATTGGGGAACCTTCTTTAGTTCAAAAAATCTTGAGATCTCTCCCAGATAGGTTCAACCCGAAGGTCTCTGCTATAGAATAACTTAATGATCTAAAAACCTTGCAGTTTGATCAACTTCTAGGAACACTGACTGCATATGAAATGAAAATAATTAAAGATAAACCCAGTTCCAGAGAAGCATCATTTAAAGAAGGCAAGAATGAGGATTCTGAGCCCGATGAAATTGAAGAAAAATTTGTGAAGAGACTAAAGATGGGATTAGGCAAATACAAAGGTAAACTACCTTTCAAATTATTTAACTGTGGAAGGATAGGTCATTTTACAAATAAATGTCCACACAAGAAACATGATCAGAACTATGAAGGTGAAGAGAAGCACAAATCCAGGATATTTGATAAAAAGAAAAGTTTATGTGTAAACAATGATGACTCCTCAAAAGACATCGATAGTGACACTTCTAATGAAGATAAGGTAAATGACTTCATGCTTGTGGCCAAAGAGAATTATGATAATAAAAGCACAGGTAGTGATGAGAATGATGAAGAAGCTATGGTTAACATGGAAGGAGAACTGATTAGTGCATTGGAAGAGATTGACAGACTAAGAATCAAGAACAGAAAGCAAAGACAATTCTTGATACAGTTAGAGAAGATATTCAAGAACCTAGTGAATACCTTATCCTACTAAAAGTAGAATTGGAAGAGGCAAAGAAAATCAAAGAGATTCTGAAACAACAGCTATCAGAAAAGAAGACAAGATGTGAATCATCAGAACAAGAAGTAGTGAAAACAAGGAAAGAAATGGATAAATTTCAAGCCTTGTATAATCAGAGTCTGTCAAGTATCAAAGCCTCAGAAGGATTAGCCACCATTCTAAATCAGCAAAGGAATCTAAAGCTGAAAACTGGTTTGGGTTATGAAGAGGGATCAAGCAGTGGGAAGCCAGGAAATGAAGAACCCATCAAGTTTGTCAAAAGTACAACCAATGACAATAACAAGTTTGCATAAACAAAGGAAGACAATCAACCAACCAGGATGAGTAAAGAAAAAGGAGCCAGGATTGAATCTGTAGAATGAAGAAACAATGCTCTCTCTACTGGAAGACGTCATCAGCAAGAAATAAATCGATTTTCTCAAAGAAGGCAACCATTTTCTAGGTACAAAGAATTTTTCTATGGCTATTGCTTCTACTACTCTAATTTTGGTCACAAAGCTGTAAATTGTTCCTTAAGACTTAGACATGAGCAATTAAGATTTCAAAGGAACAAATACTTCCCACAACAAAGAATGATACAGTCAAGTAATAATCCTTCACGGACTGCAAATTGCTAAATTAAGTCTGGACACATACATCTAAAGAGGCCAAGAATTAATCAATAGTCAATAAGTAGGAAACACTGCAACAACAAGTTTAACTTATTGAATAATGAGGTTGAATTCTACACCTATCATAACTTTGGACATAAATCTATTGAGTGTCGGTTAAGGAACTATGAACCAGATTCGAAATCCCCTGCTGAAAATGTCAAGTTTTGGAAGAAGAAGGAAAGTAACAAGTGTGGATTAGTATTGTCTTCTCAACGAAAAATGAACCCTTGGTATATAGATAGTGGATGCTCCAAACACATGACGAGAGACAAAGGAAAGTTTCTATCTCTAAGTGAAAGAAAATCAGGAAGTGTAACCTTTGGAAATGATGCTCYAGGGAAAATAAAAGGCAAAGGGATGGTGAGCTTAAGTAATGGAAAAGGAAAATCCCAAGATGCTCTACTTGTGGATGGGCTGAAGCATAACCTGCTCAGTATAAGTCAAATGTGTGATAAAGGATGTGAGGTGTTGTTCACATCCAAGGACTGCAAGATAAAGTCTGTAAACTTAGGACAAGTGGTGGCCAAAGGCATAAGGACAGAAAATAATGTATATGTGCTAAAAGAAAATAGAGAAGAATGTCATCTAAGAAAACATGATGAAAGTTGGTTATGGCATAAGAGACTTGGACATATAAAATTTGATCACTTAATCAAAATCAAAAACCTCGAGGCAGTAAAAGATCTTTCGAGAATATCAAAGCCCCAAAATTCTGTGTGTAAACCCTGTCAAGTAGGGAAGCAAAATAGGACACAGTTTAAGTCCAAGAGCTTCACTTCAACAGAGAAACCACTCCAACTAGTTCATGTGGACTTATGTGGACCATCAAGATAGGAAGGCACATGAAAAGAAAACTACTTCATGCTAATTATCGATGATTACTCCAGACTTACTTGGTTTGCTTTTCTCAAAGAAAAAGCTGAAGCATTTGACAAGTTTAAGATATTTAAGGCTTTAACTGAGACTCAAATAGGGAAGAGGTTAAAGGCAGTAATATTAGACTGGGGATGAGATTTTATGTTAAGATACTTCAAGGAATTCTGCGATGAGCATGGGATCAAGAGAGAATACACAATACGAAGAACTCGGAAAAAAAATGGAGTACTTGAGAGGCAAAACAGAACAGTGCAGGAAATGGCCAGGTCAATGATGAATGAGAAGAACATTGGTCAAACCTACTAGGTAGAAGCAATACACACAACAGTCCATGTGCTTAACAAAGCTCACCTCAGACCACAAAGTGACAAAACACCTTATGAATTATGGTTTGGAAGACCTGCCTCAATCAAATACTTCAGAGTCTTTGGGAGTAAATGATACATAAAGAATAATGATGAAAACCTCGAAAAATATGATGGCAGGGAGGATGAAGGTATTTTCTTAGGGTATGCTAAAAACAGTAAAGGATACAGATGCTATAATAAGAGGCTGCATAAAATGGTTGACTATATTGATGTAAAAATTGATGAAGGAATCTCAGCAAGGGAGGTGTACGGTAATGAGTCTTCTACAGAAGACACAGCTAAAGTTGAAGATGAACAGGTCCAAGAATCAGAAAACAAAGACTCTAAATCAGATGAAGACTCAGACACTCAGACAGACTCAAATCAGCAATCAACTACAAATTCCTCCTCCAGAATCATTCAAAAGAATCATCCTACAAGTCAGATAATTGGAGAAAAAGACAAAGGGGTACAAACCAGGAGAAAGCTAATCAAAACCACCGAACAATATCATATATCTCTCATATCCATGCTGGAACCCAAGAATTTTAATGAACCCAACACAGATGATCACTTGGTTAAAGCAATGAATGAAGAACTTGATCAGATTGAGAAAAACAATACATGGGAGATGGTTCAAAGAACCGAAGGTAAAAACATCATTGGCTCCAAATGGATCTTTAAGAATAAGTTGAATGAGCAAGAACAAGTTATCAGGAACAAAGCAATGTTAGTCTGTAAAGGCTATGCTCAGATAGAAGGACTGTATTTTGATGAAACATTTGCGCCCGTAGCAAGATTAGAAGCTATCAAAATGTTTCTTGCCTATGCTTGTCATAAAAGGTTTAAAGTCTACCAAATGGATGTCAAGTCAGCATTTCTCAATGGAGATTTAAGTGAAGAAGTCTATATGGAACAACCAGAGGGTTTCAAATTGTCTGATAACCCTGACTTAGTATGCAAGTTGAAGAAATCTTTATATGGTTTAAAACAAGCCCCTCAAGCCTGGTATCATAGAATGGATACGTATCTCAAAGACAAAGGGTTCAAGAGAGGAACAACTGACAACAATCTGTATATTAAGATAGAGGATATTGATTTGTTCATTGTACTGGTCTATGTAGATGACATCATCTTTGCATGTAATAGGGACTCATTGTTATAATGGTTTGCTTCTGCCATGGAGTCTGGATTTGAAATGTCTAGGATAGGAGAATTGTCATTTTTCCTTGGTTTGCAAATTACTCAGAGGCCCGATGGGATCTTCATTTCTCAAGGAAAATATTTAAGAGAAATGTTGAAAAGGTTTCAAATGGAATATTCTAAACCTGCAGGTACACCTATGGTAACTGGATGTAAATTAAGCAAGGATGATGATTCACCTGATGTTGATCAAAGCTCATATTGATCAATGATAGGAAGCCTACTGTACATCATAGCATCTCGCCTAGACATAATGAATGTTGTAGAAATGGTAGGAAGATATCAGGCTGCACCTAAATAGAGTCATTTGCAAGTTGTCAAAAGGATATTCAGGTACTTAGAAGAAACAATGACTTATGGTCTGTGGTATCCCAGAAATCAAAGTCTTCAGTTGACTGCTTATTCAGATGCAGATTGGGCAAATTGTGTTGATGAGAGAAAAATCACCAGTGGAGGAGAATTCTTCTTGGGTAACTCCTTAGTAGCCTGGCTTAGTAAAAAGCAAGGTTCCATTTCTTTATCAACCACATAGGCAGAGTACATTGTTGCTGCTACCTATTGCACACAGGTATTATGGATGATTCAGACACTTGCAGACTTAGAGGTAAAATATACTGCACCGATCCCAATTCATTGTGGTAACAAAAGTGCCATCAGTGTGTCTAAAAATCCTGTCCTCCACTCCAAGACAAAACATATTCCCATAAAATATCATTTTCTGAGAGAGCAGGTCACCAATCAGATTGTTCAGGTCTATTACATTCCCACTACAGAACAAATTGCAGACATCTTTACTAATCCCCTAGCCAAGACACCGTTTGAATATCTCAGACAAAATTTCGGTGTCATTTCGTTTCACACCTAAAAAGTCCATCATGTTAGGGGCAGTTTTGCATTATTTGAATATCTAATGCCTCCTAAAATTACTGCAATAGCTCAGGGGGAGCATGTCTCTTCTTTGACATTGATGTTAAAGGGGGAGAAAAGAATTCGGGTGCCTTAGTTGCCATCAATGCCAAAGGGGGAGATTGTTGGAAAATATTTAACAGGTGGCGTATGCTTGTCATTGATGGCAAGTACAATAGTGAAGATGGCAGGATCAGAGTGTGCATCGATGGAAAAATAGGAACAACATAAGCTCAGGAGGAATTAGCGCAAAGTCGAATGTAGTGCGTAGGTGTGCATCAGGGATGAGGTTAACTCATGACTAAAGCTCAAGGGAGATAGCATACTTAGGATCACAGGCGGATCAAAGGTCGAGGCCTTTGACACTTAGAAATTCTTCCAAGTAAGAGGGATGTGTAAGCTTGGAGGAGAAGCGTCAGTGATCGTTGGATCCCATCCCTAATTCCCGATGACCATCGGATCTCAATGTAGACAAGAGGAGCATGCAGATATGGAGGATAGATCTCAGGCATTAGATCTGAGCGCAGGGTCTGAACACCATTGGATTGAGGAGAACCTGCATGTTCTTTAAATTGCAAGGAGTAGAGGGCTCACAAATCCTGACAACATGAGGGCCGTCAAATCTGAATAAAGATAAGAAGAGCACACTGAAGAGGAGGATAGATCTCAGGCTTTAGATCTGAGAGAAGGGTCCGACTACCATTGGATCGAGGAAAACCTGCACGATATTTAAAAGTGCAAGGAGTAGAGGGCTCACAAATCTCGAAAGTAGGAGGACCGTCCATCTCAGAGGGTTATGTGGACCGTTGATCCAAGACCATTTCGGGGTTTCGAGGATCAAGTGTTGGAGATGTCAAAGAATATTGACATCAAGAATCCCGAAATCACGATTTGTGAAATCTCGACTGAATCTGAACTGTCAGATCAAGATGTGATCTATACCATCGACCAGACTCACGTCAACTAGGAACATGTGGCACAACCAAGTAATGACAAGTGTTAGACTGATTCAACATTTCAGGCACATGTAAGTCACGAATTAGAGTGACACGTGGCAGTATTCAACATGTGTCAATCCACGTGTGATGTCAACAGATGGACACCACTTCGGAGTTTTAAGGATCGCGTGTTGGAAATGTCAAAGAAACAATGCAAGAGGAATCCCAATTTCACGATATGAAAAATCACGACTTAAATCGCAGTCGTTGAATCAAGATTAAATCTGGACCATTGATTCCAGTCCTTGTCGAAGTTTCGGGGATCGAGAGTTGGACATGTCAAAAATTATTGACATCAGGAATATCGATATCGCGATATGTGAAATTGCAATGTAATCTGAGCCATCAAATTAAGGTTGAGTCTGGACCGTTGATTCCAGTCCTTGTCAGAGTTTCGGGGATCGAGAGTTGGACATGTCAAAGATTATTGACATCATGAATCCCGATATCACGATAGGTGAAATCGCGATGTAATCTGAACCGTCAGATCAAGTGTAGATTGGAGGGCTATTGATGCACGACACAGTGAAACTGCCAGAAACCATTGATGGCGTCTGCTAGAGAATTCAAAGAGACTCCTGTGTGATCGCGAGAGGAGATGAAGAGTCTAAAATCTCCATCCAAGTGAAGGAAGACTACTCTTAGAAGGGATTGACAGATGGATGAGTGTGGAATATTGTAACTAAAACAGAGAAGGTGAGCTTGATTATCACAAAGAAGACGAAGAGTCTCAACTTCCAGAGAGGCTGAGGAATCTGAACATAACATCCAGTGATGCTGAACGCGTGGGAAAATGGCTAGAGAAGCTGAAGAGTTACGATGATGATCACGCAGAACACTTGAGAGGTGGAGGAGATTGGCATGGTATGATCATGTAGAGGAATGGGGAATATTGCATGCACAAGATGCACAAAATATATATATACACGGTACAGAGAAGAGAAGGGTTGTTGTCTCTATTGGAGTTTGTTGTGGTTGTTTTTGGTGAAGGTGATTCATGTGTGAAGAAGGAGGAGAGTGCAGTAGCTGAATAGCACAGAAGAAGAACTGTGTAGTGAATGGACATGGCACACAGAGAATAAAAAGCGGAAGAGCAGACAGTGCAAGTGATGTGTGAAGAAAGGCAATGAGGTAGACAGAGCAACGAAATGCAGTAGAACAATGATGAGTCTGGTAAGCCATTGTTGAAAATCATATCACTGTAATAAGTTTTAGTAGGAAAGATTTATATTTCAGGGTGGTTGGGTGGAGCTAGGGAGGACTGGTGTCCTCAAAGATTCAAGTGGGTGCTTGAACACAGGGAGTTGGTGCTTCCTTCTAGTTGGTGCTAGAGAAACAAGGGAGTTGGTGCTTCCTTCTAGTTGGTGCTAGAGAAACCAGGGATTTGGTGCTTCCTTCTAGTGGGTGCTAGAGAAAACAGAGAGTTGGTGCTCTCAACAAGTTGCAACTTGCAAAACTGAGGTTGTAGCCTCATTATGAGTTGGTGCTCATATGTATGATACTTTAAAGAATGTAACTATTACTTATCATATAAAGAAAAAGAGGTTTTTACCCTACATGGGTTTCCTCGGGAGATATCTGTCTATGTGTTTCTCATATATGTGAATGTTGTTGAAAGTGTTATTATTTATTTCCCTGCATTATTGTGATCAACATTCAGTGTCTCTACAAAGAGTTTAAAAGAACCATAATTGTTTAAGCATGGTAACAATTGATTCACCCCCCCTCTCAGTTCTCAAACAATTTTCCCTATCGAAAAAATGGTGAACAAAGAAATAATCTTCTAGCAGATTTAACCATTTGTCTAGGGCATCCGCATCTATCTAACCTTCAAATATGGGATTATCAAAATTAACCTATACCTTGAAAGGAGAGGTTCTTCCAAAGTGGTTTTTTGAAGAAGATGCACCTATTTATATCGACATGCATTGAAGGATGTGATAAATATTCTCCATCATTTCGTCCCTCTGTCGCGTGAGAGCTTTCTCAAGAAACAGATTGATAGAATTGTTCGCTCCGTCATTTTTATTTTCTTCCGCCATGGATGGTTTCTTGGGCATGTGAGAGTGATTGTATTCAAGAGAGACAAGCTTGAGACCCAAATTTCTATACTCATACCTCATCATGGACATGCACTGGAAAAAAAAGATCAAGAGCAGCGTGCTATGATACCACTGATCCAAATTATTTTCAGCACGAAATGAGAGTGGAGATATAATAAAGAAATGTATAGAGATATCTCAGATATCCAATGTTATAACATAAATGTATCATATATGCAACCATAAACACATATATACAGTAATACAAAATTTTCAATTAATGAGCGAAAATGTACAAAGACTATAAAATACAGAGTGAAAGACTCACTAGAATGGTGGTAGCTTATCTCTGAGAAGAGATGTGATGGCTACTCGCATATGTGAGAATATTATTTTACAATGAGGCTCCAAATGCATTTTTATCATAAATAAAATACAAGATCCTAACCCTGGAAGATGAAAATCCAACAATTTTGTAGACCTCGTTTTGGGTAGTTTGGTGTATCAACTTCTCGGGAGCATAACTTTGTCATATGCTCTTTGTTTGGGGTGCACGATAGCTCGTTGAAAAGGTATCATCGAGGAGATTTATTTTGGGGGTTCAATCAAAGCCTTTCGCTATCATTGAGAAGCTTTATCCTGGAAAACTTTCATTTAGTCCCTCAAAATGGGCCCGGAAGTTAAAAACTACTAAAAATAGTAAATTGCCAAAATTGCTAGAAAATTGTTTTGAGCTAGTTGGAAATGGTTGGTGGCCATCGATATCCACCCAGATCAATAGGCCCCCAACACTAACATGTGGCTAGTCCCGATCGTTGTAGCCTGAGTTCACCCTCTGCAACACTACCTCCAGTGCATGACACTTCTTTTCTAATTCTGTCACTTTCTCATTGGCCTCTGCACTCTTCCCTGCTAGTATCTCCAAACCTTGCATTTTAATGTGCTATGTCAATGCTTCTATAATTTATACAAGTTCTTGTACCCCTCTTTCTTTTTTGTTTTGGAGGTCGTCTATCATCCCTTCTTCTTTTTATTGAAATGGCTCCAATTGAGCCTACCTTTCTTGTTTCTTCTCCTGCACAGTTTTTACTTCTTCCTGCAAGTTATTCAGTTCCTGTGTTTCCTGAATTCTAAGGGAGATGTCCATGATTTTTTGTATTTTCTTCAAGTCTTGAACCACCACGTTCAATTTTTCCTCCCTCTGCTCCAGTTGCTGAATCTTTTTATCTTGTTCTAGTCTTGTCCAAATATATGCAATCTTGTTGTACAATTCTACCACTTCTTTAACCTCCTTCTTTATACTCTCTATGTGCGCAATAGCCTATTGTTCCCTATTTTCTCTTACTTCTAGAGGTGTTCTCGGAGAGAAATTATTTGTTAACTCCACAATTTATTGCTTGTATCTCTCCATGACCTATGCAATTTGTTGTATCTTCACTTTTGTTGTAACCTCATGTGCCTGTGTGTAGTCGGGTATAATCTTGTATACCTCTGTGATCTTCTTCTCCAAATTTTTGGCACGCTGCTCCTCTTCCTCCTTTTCCAACATGATTTTTTAACATGTCACCTATGAAATCTCCTTCACCTTGCGATCGATTTATAAGTTGGTGGCATCCTCTCTAGCTCTAGATTTCACTTCTTGCATTACACTTGCTTGCAGTCCATATAAGGCTTTCGTGTGTATTTTTGCCATGAACAACTACATATGCTTCACATCCTTTACTAGTATATGTGTTGTATGTTCATCCATATCCAACATGTCTTGTGTGACTGTGAATTTTTCACTTCTCACTACTACTTTTTCACGGTCTCTTCCTGCTTCTTTTGTGCTAATGTTTCCTATTCTTTTTCTGTCTACTACGCTACTAGATGATGCACTTTAGTTAGTTGTATTCTCTATAAAATTTCATGTTCTTCTACTAATTTTTCCATGATATCCTCCCTTTGCGCCTCTGTTGCACGTACTACATCTTCTCCTCTTTATTGGACTTTGTCTACTACCAACTTGAAATTTTCCTCTATAATAGTGATAGTTGGAGGGTTTTTGTGATACTTCATTTTTTTCCCAATTTCTTCCTCTTGTACTCCAGTTCTCTTCTTTGTTGGGGTCGAGGTCTTCACCCCATTTTTATTCTTTGTTGCTTCCCCATCCTTTTTTTGTTGTGGATGAGAACTATCCTTATCGCCATCTCCGTTGACTTATGTCCTTGATACTGTCTCTTTCTTTCTTGTATTTTTTATTGTTGCACTGCTTCCTGAACCTTGACAACACTTTGTAGCCTTCCTTTTATTATTTGTTGGACTATTTGTTTTCTTGGATGTTCCTTCTTCTGATGGCTCCTTGGGATTTGTTCCTTTCTTTTATGGTGATGGAACCTTCCACTGCGCAAGCTAGTCTTGGATGATCCATTCTACTTCTTTGTGTTTTGTACAATAGCTCATTTCTAGCCACTTCTTGTTTGGGTCCCTTGTGGCCTAGATCCACAAATTATGTCCTGAAGATTTGAAATTTGCAATCCATTCATTCCCTTGCACTACTTCCACTGGGATACTACATAAATTGGTTGTATTTTGTTTCATGTCCTCCAAGAACATGGAGAATACCATGTTGTTAGCTTGCTTGTTATTGGGGTCCTTTTCCTACCCAAAAGTTTCATAGCACGTTGCATAACATTTCCCCTTCCTGTATAGAAAAGATGAAAACTTGGGATCCTTCCATCCCACCAATGCTATCAAAATTAGCAACCAGGAGTAATGGATTTTCGTTCTATTATCCTATGCATCTCTATAATCTACCAAGAATTGATTCAATAGGTAAGGTTCCCAATTGAATACTACACCCTTTTTTCATTGCACGACTATTGCTATCACTCATGCTGGGGATTCTTCCTTTTTTCACTTTATCAATAGTTTGAAGGCCATCAATTTTGTAGAAAAAATTGTTCCTTGATTGTTAATGTCCTTGATTATTAATCCTCGGGTTCCCTTGTTTGTCTTGAACTGTGCTTTCACTTCCTCCACAATCTCTTTATCTATGTTTTTATTATCCAAATAATCTTCTTGTTGTTCCCTGTTGGTAGGAAACCCTATGATCTTATCTATGAGATTCACGTTTATGGGGACTGGCCTATCAATCAATAGGATACCTCCATGTACCCTGGCCAATAACTTTTTCACACACAATCCCACATTTTTACCACACCCAAAATGTGAAATGTCCAACAAATTCATCATGTCCATATTATAGAGGCATGTAACCCACTACGCAGGCTCCATAATAGGTTTTCCTAGGGGTCCTACCTCCTCCATGTCCTCCAAGTATGCTTCCTGCATGAATTCTGGAAACTTCACTCTTTGACTTATGTCATGGTCCACATGATTTGTCTTTGAAACCTTCCCTAACATGTCTTCCACTATGACTATAGCATCTAGAATATGGGGTAATGTAATTTCAACTGCACTTGGTGCTTTCCTCTTTTGACCTGTAACCAGGTTTTCTTCTGTGGCTTCATCCTTGGGTTCTTCTTCTTCTTCTCCCTCCATTCCCTGGTAGCCTTCGAATTATTCTCCAACTTACTGTTTCTGTTCTTCCGTTTCTATAAGGTTTTCAGAACTAGGGTTCGCACTGCCATTAGGTTTTTTTGTGCTATGAACAACTTGCACCTGTTCCATAGTTGATAGTTCATCCTCTGCTCTGGTGGGACTAATTGATTTAGTCTCATATGTGGTTATGTCCTCTAGCTCAAAAAAATGATTTGTTTATTCCATTCATTCCTTCTTCCTTCTAGACTATCGGGTTATTCACACAAATCAGTTGGGATCACCAACTTTCGAGGGTGCCATCAAACTATTCTTGCACTCAACTAGTGTTAAGAACCAAATATCACTATATCATAGAAAAAACTCAGAATAAGTACTCAACACCTTCAAAAAGAGAGAAATTCAGATAATAAGCCTCTTCGAGGGGGAAACCTCCTTATACACCACATAAATGTCCAATTACAAGATGATTCCAAATGAAAAAGTCTCCTTGGTATATATAGGAGACTAGGAGGTACAATTACAACTAATGGACCCAAGCCGACATAAATAAAGTAACATTACTAATGTAATATTCCCCAATTAAGGGGTAATGTGCCACTATTTAGGGCTTAATATGCCCCTCCCCTTGAGATAAGTTTTTTCCGCAAAGCTTGAGTAAATCTGGATGCTTCTATATAAAATACTCATCTTCCCAGGTGGAATCTTCAACCGGTAATTTCCTCCATTTAATGAGATACTCTGAAATGGATCTATTCCTCAACTAGCAAATTCTTGTGTCAGTAATATATTCAGGCTCCAATGTGAATTTTCCTTCCTCATCAAGTTCTGGAAATATAGTTTGAACTGTGATCTTGTCACCTATAACCTTATTTAAGCATGAAACATGGAAAAATGGGTGTACTCATGAAGATGCAAGAAACTCCAAATTGTATGCCATAGTACTGATCTTTTGCAACACCTTATAAGGGACATAGTAATTTGGTGATAATTTATTATCCTTCTTGGATTTCTTGAGGGACATATGTTTGTATGGTTGCAGTCTTAAAAACATCCAATCCCCTACTTCAAAACTTCTTTCACTACAATGTTGATCTGCTTGTTTTTTCATGCGATTATGTGCCATGGTTAGGTTGTCCTTTAATATTTTGAGAACTTGTTGTTGATGCTCGATGTGAGCTTCCACTGCTTGAACCTTAGATTTTTCTTTTATATAAGAAGTGATGGAAGGAGGGTGGTATCCATAGAGTGCCATAACTGGTATCATTTTTGTTGCAGTATGAAAGGAAGTGTTATACCACCATTCTACCAAGGGTAACCATTTGAACCATTGTGTTTGTTTATCAGAGACAAAGAAACGAAGTTAGCCTTCCATAAAAAAATTCACTATCTCATTTTTTCCATCAGATTGAAGATGATAGGATGAGCTATGAGCTAATTGAGTGCCCAAACAAGAAAATATTTATGTCCCAAAATTTCCAATGAAGATGGGATATCTGTCACTTACAATAATCTTTGGGCTTCCATGTAGCTTTTGAACTGTCTCCATGAATGTGGTGACAACTGCACTAGATTTGAAGGGATGAGAGAGTGCAAAAAAGTGTGCGTACTTGGTCAGTCTATCAACAATCACCATGATGACACTCTTTCCTTCAGACTTTGGTAAACTTATGATGAAATCCATGGAAACCTCCTCCCAGGGATGACTTGGGATGGCTAATGGTTGTAAAAGACCCGGGGTCTTAATTGTTTCCACCGTATTTTGTTGGAAAACCAAACATTCTACTCCAAACCTTTGAACATCAGTTTTAGGGCCATCCCAAAAAAATTCCTTCTTGAACCTATGGTAGGTTTTCAAAAATCTTGAGTGCCCTTCTACCAAAGAGGTGTGCAATTACAGTAGTACCTTTTGTTTGAGTTGGGAGTTCTTACCTAAATATAAGCGATCTGTGTACCATAGTGAATCATTTTTCCATGTAAATGTATCTAATGCATTCGAATCTTGTTGCAACTTTTGAATGGGAGTCCACACGTTTTTGTCATTCTTCCATTCGTCCCTTGCTTGTATTATCCAATCCAGTTGGAGGATCGAGATAACATAGAGAAAGGCCACAACATATTCATCCTTTCTTGAGAGTGCATCTACCACAAAATTTTGCTTCCATTTTTTACAGATGATTTCAAAATCATAACCCCATATCTTGGTCATCCATTTTTGTTGTTGTTTTGAAGATAATCTTTGTTACAAGAAGTATTTAAGACTATCATGATTTGTTTTGACCTTGAAGTGCCTACCTATTAGGTAAGGGTGTCATTTCTTCAATGCATGTAGTATTTCCGTCATTTCCTTCTCATAAATGGGTTTGTGTAAGTCCTTTCCCTTGAGTGGATGACTTTCAAAAGCCAGTGGCCTTCCTTCTTCCATTAAGACAACACCAATGCCATTTCCCGAGACATCACATTCCATAATAAAGGTTTTTGTGAAGTCTGGTGTGGTCAATACATGAGCTTTTCACATCACCTCTTCAATTTGTTCAAAATATTTAGTTTCCTCTGGAGTCCATGAAAATGCATCCTTCTTAGTTAGTGTCATTAATGGTGTTTCTATTCTTGCATAGTTCCGAACAAACTTGCAGTAGTAACCTGTCAAACCCAAAAATCCTCTAAGATTCTTTAGTGTTTTGAGAATTAGCTAGTCCATCATGTCCATAATCTTGTTAGGGTCTACCTTGACACCTTCATGAGATACAATATGACCCAAATACTCTACCTCCTTCACCCCAAAGAAACATTTGGATGGTTTTGCATATAGTTGTTGCTCCTTTAGTAGTTGTAACACCTTGTCAACATGTCTCACATGATCCTCCCACAACTTTCTATAGATTAGTATATCATCAAAAAATGCCAACACAAATTTTTGAAGGAAGGGATTGAAAATGGAATTAATCAACCCTTGGAATGTGGAAGGTGCATTTGTAAGGCCAAAAGGCGTGACCAAAAGTTCATAATGGCCTTCATGAGTTCGGAATGTTGTTTTTGGGATATCTTCTTCCTTCATTCTAATCTTATAATACCTTGAACGAAGATCCAACTTTGTGAAATATATTTCTCCATGTAGTTCATCTAACAATTTATCAATGATGGGAATGGGAAACATGTCTTTAATAGTGATCTTCTTGATCTCTCTATAATCTAGACACATACACCATGAGCCATCTTTCTTGAATACCATTACCACTGGTGTAGAGTAAGAACTTTGGCTAGGTCTAATAATTCTAGCCTCTAACATTTCTTCAACCATGCACTCAATTTCACTCTTCTGGGCATAAGGGTATCTGTACGAATTGATGTTAGGAGGAACGCTCCCAGGAATTAGGTGAATATCATGATCATGATTTCAAGTGAGTGGAAGACATTTGGTAATATATTCAAATACTTTGGAATGTTTATCAATGATCCCTTGGAGATCTAGGGGAATAGATGGCTTAGATGTTTGAACATCTAGTGAGCATAGTTGTGAAATTACACCTTGATACCCCTTTTTCAATAATTCTGTCATGCCATTAGATCTTATCACCTTACTGGGTTTCCCTGTTATACCTCTTAACTCAATTTCTTTTCCTTCCAATAAAAATTTCATGAAACGTTCTTGAAAATGAAAATCCATTGTTCCTAATGATTGTAACCATTGGATTCCTAGTACGACATCAACACCACCCATGGGTATAGAAATCATTGGACTATTCGTTTCATATTCCTCCATAGTAATATTGATCTTATTGCATCTTCCTGAGAAATTGATAGTTCCTCCATCTGCAATCATTACTTGAAACTATGGTGGTGGATATACAAAGCAATTGAGAGCTTTGGATAATTTATAGTGAATGAAATTATGAGTACTACCAAAATCAATTAGGACTAATACTTTTTTCTTTTTTATATATCCTTCGATATTAAGGGTTTGAGGAGTGATAATTCTAGCCAATGCATTACATGATATCGTGGGAGTCAACTCTTCAGAAGAAATTTCTTCTATGTTTTCATCCTGAGATGGTTCTTGTTGTTGTTCTTATTCTTCTTCCTCTTCACNGTAGAATAATTTCTTCTCACCACACTTATGTCCCTTACTGTACTTGCTGTCACAATTAGAGAATAAACCTTTTGCTTTTATTTCCTCCAGTTGTTGAGGTGTCAACCTTGTAGGTTGAGATGTTGTAGAAGAGGGAGCATTATTCTCCCGATAGATGTTAGGAGTGGTCCTTCTAGTTGCCATAGCCATATTTTTACTTTCAACATTTCTTGCCACCCTAAATGCATTCTCCAATGATTTAGGTTCCCAAAGGCAAACCTCATGTTGAATGTTATCCCTTAAAGTTCCTATGAATACATCAATCAAGTGATCATATGGAATATATGTTACCTTTATATTCAATCTTTGGAATTTCTCAATGTGCTCTGTAACTGAACCCTTTTCCCTGAGATTTATCAATTGGTTAAAGAAGGTATTACTCCTTGTATCCTCATAGTGTGATATCATTTCTTCCATGAAAATTGTCCAAGTGATGAGTGATTTTCGGGAACAAATCCATCGATACCACACAACATGATTGGGTTCTAAATATAAAGCAACAATCCATACCTTTTGTGTATGTGGCACTTCATGTAGATCAAAAAATTTCTCCATTTGAAGTATCCACGTGATTGGGTCCTTGCCATCAAAATTTCTCATATCAATCTTGGGAATGTGGTTGGTCTTCAACCCAAAGTTGGAGTTTCTCCATTCTTGTTTCATATTCCGTGTTTCCTCATCATGAATTTCATACCATATGTTAAGAACCAAATATCTTCCTTGAGCTCTGATACCATATGTTAAGAACCAAATATCACTATAGCATAGAAAAACCTCATAATAAGTACTCAACACCTTGAAAAAGAGATAAATTCAGATAATAATCCTCTTCAAGGGGGAAACCTCCTTATAGACCACATAAATGTTAAATTACAAGATTATTCCAAATGAAAATGTCTCCTTTGTATATATAGGAGACTAGGAGGTACAATTACAACTAATGGACCCAAGCCTACATAAATAAAGTAACATTACTAATGTAATATGCCCCAATTAAGGGGTAATGTGAAACTTTTTAGGGCTTAACAAATCGATTGACTTATCCTCTTTCTTTATCCCCCTTTGCTTATGATCTTAAGTGCTCAATTGATCAAAATTCGCTAAATGTTGAACTTTTCCATGCTTTTCCCTTTTTATAGACCCAACTATATTTTATTTTAACTTTTTTCGGTCATTTGTGCAGTTTCTAACTTTCCTGCATGTAGTATTCCAAATTATGTTGCACTAATTGTTGCACGATGTCATTCCTGAATTACTTCTTCCTCCTAATTATTTATTTTTGTCTTTTTCTTTATTTTATTTTTTTTGTCTTCCTTAGTCTTCTTTTAGCTCCTACTATTTTCAATGTGTACAAGTATACTTGTTTCGATACAACGATTGAGAGTTAGTAGGTCCACTATCCCTATACAGTTTCAGTCAACTACCATTCAACATTCCTTGCACTTCCTTTCTTGTTAAGTCTTGCAGCTGAACAACACCTCCATCTATGAAAAATTTTATTTGATATGGCCCTAGCCAATGCATTCTGAGCTTCCTTGGGTGTTGCAAATACTTAATGTCATAGAGGAGAAGAAAATATCCTTCCTTAAAATTCTTCTTCTTGATATTTTTGTCATGTCATGCCTTATCCTTTTCCTTCTGTACCTCTTGATGGAAACCTACCATGATTATGTCTTCTTATAATTCCATAAGTTGAGCCAATCTTTCCTGTGTTGCACCATTTTCTATCATATTTGTAATTCTTGCAATGTCGAGACTTGGAATCAAATAATCTAAGAGAACTATTGCCTCTTCTCCATACATCAATCTAAAGGGTGTTTTTTGGGTATATGTTATATTATTTGCACGACTATTGCTAGTGTCTTCTACGTTGCATAGGGGGTTGATATCCCCTTGTGAGGGGGTTCGGGGGTAGTTCCCCCGAGAATTGTTTTCCTCGGGAAACATGTCACATTTTTCCTTGTTATCATGTCGCCTAGATTTTTGTGTCCATTGTTGGGCATTTTTTCGGCAAATGATTTTTGTCAATTTTTTTTATTTCCGGTTAAGGAATTAGGGTTGTTGAATAATCCAGGTCATTGGGTTAGGGTTTTGGATGCCACTGGATCCTATATGTATATTGTATTGTAAACAATGTATCACTATGAATGAATATAGAATATTCTAGTTTTCCCGGTTTGGGTTTCGAGGGAAAAAATATCTGTGTAATGTGTGTATTTTCCATTGTATCTTTTATGTTTTTTTACTGAAAATATGTTTGCAATAAATATTGTGTAAGGTTAAAATCAACATTTGGTATCAGATATTTGTTGGCATCAGGGGAACGCTATTGTGTTCAAGGGTTTGGCTCGGGACTGTGATAAGCCTTGTTACAGTGGGATATCTGTGGTATTGATTTTTCAGGTGAAAATAAATGGTGAGCAGTTTGAAAATGGAGATCGAGAAGTTTAATGAGAAAAGTTTTGAGCTGTAGAATCTCAAGATGGAATATCTGTTGGTAAAAAACGATCAGTGGATCATGGTGGATCCAGGTACTTTACCTAGAGGAACTTCAACAGATGACTAGAAAACATTGTATTGGAAGGCGAAGAACACAATCTGACTGTGTCTCTCATATTCAGTATTACTAAATTTATCATAGGAAGCTACAACCAAATATTTATCGGATATGTTGGGGAAGTTGTATTAGTCAAAGTCCCTAGTAAATAAAATTTTCCTAAGAAATAATTTATATAACCTGGGGATGAGAGATGGAGACTCGGTGGCAGAGTATTTGAATGCCTTCAATACTGCGGTAAGTCAATTAGTATCTGTTGAGATTAAAATTTCATATGAAGATAAGTGTATCAATTTATTGTTCTCTTTACTAGACTCGTCGGATAGTTTGGCTATGGCCATAGGTATTATTACAACTGCCTTGAAGTTTGATGAAATGGTATCATCCTTGTTGTAGGAGGAGATGAGACTGAATAACATGGAAGGACAGAGCACAAACACATTGTTTTCAAGAGCACGCTCCAAGGAAATAAATAGATCTAAGTCCTCAAGTGGGAGATCTAAGTATAAGGGTATATTTGAATCTCCCGAAAAGTTTGTAAAGGTATGCCAGAGATGTGGAAAAAAAGGGAACTACAAGAAGTAGTGTAAATCCAAAATTGAGAAAAATAAGGGATACGAGGAAGCTCCTTCTACAGAAGAAAAGATCTCCAAGGAATAAGGAGGGGATGTGTACTTGGCTTCTTCAAGAACACATGTAGATCATGAGGCATGTTTGGTTGACTCAGGTGGATCCTTTCAAATGACTCCTTGCAGGGAGTGGTTCTATGAATATGAAAGGTATGATGGACATAATTTTTTTCTAGGTGATGATTCAAAAACCAGAAACATAGGACATGGAAAATTCAAGTTGAGGCTCATAGATGGAATGATTAGAGCACTAATTGGCGTTCTTCACATCCCATTTTTGGAAATAAATTTGATTTTTGTAAGAAAAATGGATGATGTAGGGGTAAAAAGAATATTTGAAAAGGAAACCTACAAGATGGTTCGAGGAGAAATGGTGTTGCTGAAGGAGTTTGGTTTGGAACTCTATATAATATACAAGGAAGAAATATTAGTGATGGGTGTAATAGTTCCATTGTTCATGATATTGGAGTTGAAGAAGAAAGAAATCCTACAGTCTTTGGAGAAAAGGTTATGATGTGAGACTAAATACTAGGGAATATAAAAGAGAAGGGTCTTCGACTATTAAACAGTAAATGTATGGTTGAAGGTATGTCTAACTACCCTCTAGATTTTGATTTCTGTGAACATTGTGTATATGGGAAGCAAAATCGGGTAAGATTCCCCTCTGGTGCAATGAGGGAAGAAGGAATTTTACACCTTGTAACAACCCTAGTTAAATATTTTCATAGGGTTTATCAAGTATAGTTAATTAAATAATTAACTGCCCTAATATATTTTAGTTAAACAATGATTTTTTATTAATAATATTAATTAATTAATTAAATTAATTAATTATTTATATCTATTGGTTGATTAATTAATTAATTAATTAATTGACTCATTAAAGGTTTGGATAATGAATTAAAGGGCTTAATAACTTTAAATTATTTATTATAAGACTTTACGTATGTAGGAGGGGAATGAAGCATTGAGTGGAGGGATAAGGTAATAAATGGTAGGATAAGGTAATGAATGAAGGGATAAGGTGGGTGGAATTAAAGGAGGGTAGGGATTCGGTGAATGGGGGGAGATATGACTGGGCAGAGGCCTTCGGGAAGGGGGATTATGAGAAATTGGGAGGAGAGGACTGTATTTTTGCTGTTGGATATTTTTATGGTTTTGGGGAGTTTGTTTTTGGAGTTTGGGTGAACTGTTGCAGGGGGTGCTAGGTTGCTGGGAGTTTTAGGCGTGAGGGCTAGGAATCCTCAAGGAATTCTGGAGCTAGGGAGTCAGATAGGCTAATCCTAGCTGGCTAGGTGGTTAGTCAGTTTTGGGCAAAGTTTAGCATAGTTTTAGCTTCAGCTTGGACAAACAGAGATCGGGTATTTAGCATCAGACGAAGGTATTTTTATTTATGTATTTATTTATGTATTTTCAGGAATATGTAGTGTTATGTGGTTGTTACATAAACTTATTGTGATCTGTTCATAAATTTTATTTAAGCTAAATGGTTATATGCTGGTTATGAAATTGTGAAAATGTTAGGATAGCATTTCTTTAATAATTTTTTTTTTTGTTTTATAAGGCTCTTTTTGAGTAGATCCTTAGACACCTAGTTCACAATAATGTGTTTGGACTTGTGTCAGTTCCATCATTGGGAAAATATGTGTACTATGTCTTATTTATAGATGAATTCTCAAGGAATTCTTGGATATATTTCCTCGAGAAGAACCTGAAGTCTTTGACAGGTTTAAAGATTTTAAGGCTCTTGTTTAGAGTCAAACAAAGAAAATAATTAAGGTGTTGAGGACAGATAATGGTGGAGAGTTTTGCAAGAATGAATTTGAAGAATTATGTAAGAAGTGAAGTATAGCAAGGAAGAAGAATACTCCACATACACCTCATCATAATGGATTTGCATAAATGATGAACATGATGCTGATGGAAAAAGAAAGGTGCATGCTTAGTGGTTCCTGGTTAGGACACGAAATTTGGGCAGAGGCAATGGGTACTACATGTTACCTGGTCAACATATCACTCTCATCAATGCTGGATGAAGAGAATCCATAAGAGGTATGGACTGGTAAGAAAACTTCTCTTAAACATTTCAAGGTATTTAGTTGTGAGGCCTATTTTCATGTTCCAAAGTAAAATAAGAGTAAGCTAGAGAAGAAGGTTGAAAAGTGTATCTTTACTAGTTATAGAGATGGTCTCAAAGTTTATAAGATTTGGAATCGAGAAAATAAGAAGGTTGTGTATAATTGAGATGTGGTATTTAGAGAAATGAAGGATGCTGTTAAAAATTGATTCGTACCAAGTAAGGAAGAACCAGAGAAAATAGAGTTTGATTTAAAGGATGATGAATCAGAATCTACAAAAAAAAAAGGAATCAGAAGAAGAAGATCCTCGTACTTTAGTATTGAGGAGATCCGTTTGAGAAAGAAGGATATTAGAAAGGTATAATCCATCTGATTTCCGTTCAAATTTTTCTTTGTCTATTATTGATGATGATCCTAGAACTGTCAGGGAGGCATTGGATTCAGAGGATGGAAAGCTTTGGAAAAAGGCCATGGATGAAGAAATGGCAGGATTGGATAAGAATGATGCTTGGGATCTAGTGGAGTTTCCAACTCCAAGAAATTCCATTGGAAGCAAACGGGTATTTAAAGAGAAGATGAATGCAGAAGGAAAAGTGGAGAAATACAAAGCTCGGTTAGTAGCAAAGTGTTATTCCCAGTATGAGGGATTTTATTTTGGTGAGATCTTTTCTCTTGTTTCCAAGTTAACTTCTATAATATTTATTTTATCTCTTGTTGTTGCATTTGATTTTGAATTAGAATATATGAATGTGAAGACAACATTCCTACATGGGGATCTGGAAGAAGAAATCCATATGAAGCAGCCAAAAGGATTTGCTATGAAGGGAAATAAGGAGCTGGTATGCAAGATAAAAATGTCCCTGTATGGTTTAAAAAAATCACCAAGGATGTGGTATCAAAAATTTGATACTTATATGTTGAGACTTGGCTTCATAATAAACAAAGAGGATCATTGTGTGTATTTTAAATTAATTTGTGATCATTTGATTTATTTGGACTTGTCTGTGGATGACATGCTTCTCATAGGAAACAACAAGGATATTATCCAGGATGTGAAAACTCAGTTGTCCTCTAAATTTGACATGAAGGATCTCAGTGCTTCAAATTTCATTTTGGGCATGGAAATTAAAAGAGATCAGAAAAAGAGGAAACTCTAGTTAAATCAGATAAAACATGTTGAAGAAATATTGTAGAGGTTTAATATGCATGAATGTAAACCCGTAAAGTTCTCTATTCCTGTTGGTGTAAAGTTATATGTGGATCAGTGTCCTAAGAAAGAGGAAGAGGAGGAGGACATGTCTCATGTTCCATATGTGAGTGTAGTTGGAAGTTTGATGTATGCAATGTTTTGTACTAGACCAAACATTGCACATGCAATGGGAGTTTTGAGTAGGCATATGTCAAAACCAGGGAAGGAGCATTGGACAATAGTAAAAAGGGATTTCAGGTATTTGTGTGGCATTGCTAGCTATGGATTGTGATACCAAGGAAGAACAGGATTGGACAGAGTGCTGGGAATATATGGCTTGTGGATGTAGACTCGAATGTAGATTTGGATCATAGGAGATCTACAAGCAGACATGTGTTTAACCTGTTTGGAGGAGAAATCAGTTGGATGAGCAAAAGACAGGCTATAGTGCCACTTTCAAATACAAAAGTTGAATACATGGAAACCACTCATGCAAGAAAGGAAGAAGTATGGTTACAAAAATTGTGTTTAGGTATTGAGTTGGTACAACAAGATGTAAGGATATATTGTGACAACCATAGCGTAATTTTTTTGGAAAAGAACCCGACTTATCATTGAAAGACAAAGCATATTGATATTCAAAATCACTTTGTAAGAGACATGGTTGAAGAAAAGAAAGTGTTTTTGATGAAGGTGGACACTTTGAAGAATATTGCAGATTCATTAACAAAATATGTGAGCACTGAGAAGTTCTTTTGGTGTAGAGGATCCATGGGAATTGATTTCCTAGATTTTTTACTATGTAACCTTGTAACCCCCTATCTGCAAAGAAAACAACAAGTGGGAGAATGTTGGGTATATGTTATATTATTTGCACGAATAGTTCTAGTGTATGCTATGTTGCACCGAGAACGCAAGGGGGTTTGAGGGGGTTCAGGGGAAGTGCCCCCAAGAATTTTTTTTCTCGAGAAACATGTCACATGTTTTCCTCATTTTCTGTGTCACATCAATTTTCATGTTCATTCTTGGATAGTTTTCAGCACATGGTTTTTTCCAATGGTTTTCTATTTCTGGTTAAGGAATTAGGGTTGTTGACTAATATAGGGAATTGGGTTAGGGTTTTGGATGCCACTGGATCCTATATGTATATTGTATTGTAAACAATGTATCACTATGAATGAATATATAATATGTTGGTTTTTCTGGTTTGGGTTTCCAAGGGAAAAATATCTGTGTAATGTGTGTATTTTCCATTGTATATTTTTTGTTCTTTTATTGAAATTCTATTTGCAGTAAATATTGTACAAGGTTAAAATAAACATGTTTGTCCTGTTAATTTCTTGAATGTAGTTATATAATCCAAAAGTACTTATGGTACCATCAAATCCCAATCATCTCTATTTACATTACAAATATTTATCAAGGAATTCTCCAAAATCTTGTTGAAGGCTTCCACTGTGGCATTTGCTTGAGGGTGGTAAGGAGTACTCTTTTGGTGGTATATCTTAAAATCTTCAAGCATAACCTCAATTGTATTGTTGATGAAGTGAGTCCCTTAATGACTCATCAATATTCTTGGACATCCAAATCTTTTTACTACATTCTCAAATAAAAAAAATGTGTGAAGTCTCTACATTGGAATCCTTTACTAGTGCTACCTCTTCCCATATGGTTAAGTATTCTATTTTTGTAATAATTTATCTGGATCCTTATCTTCTTGTTGGTTGATTAATTGGACCTAAAAAATCTATTTCCCATTTCTCGAACACTTGTAAAGTAACCTGCAGTCTCAATGGCATCTCATCCCTCTTGTATGGCTTCCCTACTCTTTGAAAAACATTACACTTCTGACAGTATTCCTCTGAATCCTTATGAACTATGGGCCACCATAATCCTACACACAATACCTTATGTGCAGTTTCTTTTCCTGCATAATACCCTCCTCCAATTCCTTCATGTGCTTCTGCCAAAATAATGGGTCTTTAATTATCCATAAAACATCTCCTCAAGATGTTATCTACTCCAAGTTTGTATAAATGATCTTCAATCAACTAATAATCTACAACTCTGACCACCAAATTTTTATTCTGCACAGTAGTAAATTCTCTTGGTGTAAATTATGTACTCAAAAACTCAATAATGCCAACAAAATATTCATCTACAATTTGTACTGAAAGAAAATTTTCATCTGGAAAGTTGTCTTCCAAGTTACCGTGTTCTTCTCCATTTGTTATCCTAGATAAGTGATCTGGTCCAGAATTCAATATTCTGGGTTTCACCACAACTTCAAAGTAAAATTCCTTAAATAATAATATACATATGCATATCCTTTCCCCCAACATTGGATTATTAACTAAGTATCTCATAGCTGAATGATCTATAAATATCTTAAAGTGTTGTCCTAGCAATTGAGTTTGTATTTTTGCAAAGCATACACCATTGCTAATACTTCGCTTTATGTAGTGTTGTAGTTATGTTCTAAATCTCACAACTTTCTTCTTTCAAATTCAATAGGGTGATCTATATCACCTTCACTTGGCTGGGTTAATACTACTCCTAATGCTATTGCAGATGCATCTACATGCACATGAAATTATTTATCCCAATCTGGAAATACTAAAATAGGCACAATAACCATATTCTCCTTCAAAATATCCAGACTCTTATACCATTCATCATTCCACTCATACTTAGTATCCTTCTTCAAAATATTCTCCATTGGCACAGTGATATGTGCATATCCCCTTATGAATTTTTTGTAATACCCTGTATGGCCCAATGTGCTCTTCAACTTGCGTACTAACTTTGGTGGTGGTAAGTTAATTATTATAGTAATTTTAGCAGGGTCAACCAGTAGACCCTGTTTACACACCACATTCCCTAACAAAATGCCAAAAGGTGTACTGAAAATATACTTCTTAATATTTAATGAGATATGACACTATCTGCATCTATCCAACATCAACCTTAATTCTTCAACATGATCTTTCAACAAACTGAACATTGTCCAATCATCCAAGTAAACCTCCAAAAATTTATGAATAAATTCCTTGAAAGCTGCTACTACTACTCTTGAAAAAATAGCTGGTGCATTCTTCAATCCAAATGGCATGATTGTATACTGAAATGAGCCCCACTCTCTAGAAAAAGTTGTCTTGTGTCTATCTTCTGGTGCAATTCTTATATGATGATGATCTGAATATCCATCTGTAAAAGAATAAGCTTCTTGACCCCCTACATTTTCCAAAACTTCGGCTGTAAATGGGGTAGGAAAAAGATCATGTAGGAAAGCATCATTTGATTTTCTCAAATCAACACAAATCTCGATCCATCCTTTATTTGTTTCTTGCACCACCATGAGACTGATCCATTATGAATCTTCTATAGGTTCTATAACACCCACTTCAAGCATCATGTCAATTTCTATCTTTACTTTTTCTTTATATATTGGATTCAATATGTACGACCTCTGTCTGATAGGTCTTACTTCTTGATTCACTGGGATATTCATCTCTCCTAGCTCTCTTTCTATTCCCTTCATCCCTGATAATGTTTATGGGAATACGTCATTGTACTCACACAATAATTATGTGATCCTCTATATTGTCTGATGATCCCAATGATCTCCAATACTAGCCATCTTTGGATTTTCTATAGTGCCAATATTTATCATCTTGATATTTAATGGTGTAGAATAATATTATGAGCCTAGCTTGGGACCTTCTACTTCTGTTTCACTTTCTACTTCATGGATCTAGATATTGTACATATTATATTTTTCAGGTTCTTCTGCTTCTGCTACATGATAACAATGTAGTAATCGTTTGACTGTCTGACTAGCCTACCTATGAGGTGTTGTAATTATTTCAAATTCCGGTTCATCAAATATCCTGTCTCTTACCACTTTCAATGCTGTGTCCATCTCCGGATTGTCATTCTCAAAGGAAATTGTAACTACAAAGTTATATTGTATTTCTTCTTACTTGGAATTTTCTTTGTGTTATTCTTGTTATGTGTACAAGTTCTTCAAAATGCCTTCTATTGTGTAAACAAAATGATGTGGCCATTATTCTGGTGGTACTAATATTCATTGAACTATGCACTTATCTTCATGCTCTTGGGCTTGTCATAATCCTTCATATTTCTCCTCATATTTGTGTTCCTTCTCTGCACCGAATCTGATGTGTAGTAACCTTTTTCACTGGAACCAATTATTGATCTTTGTGTGTACTCCACCATATTGCAGGTGTAGATTTGAAAGCAATATCTAGTGCTGGTAATATATGATTTTCCACAACTTTTACCTCATATTTCATAACAAATTCTGCTAAATCATTTAATCCATAAAAAGTGGGAGGTTTTCTTACCTCTATACCAACCCATTTCAGTGCATGCATCATTCTATCACATCTACTGGTAGATAAGTCATGTAACCAGTACTACCAGTTCTCTAGTCCCATGTCAGAATCTGAAGAAAAATAACTAATACTCCTCCAACTAAGCATGCCATATGCAGTTGGGTTGATATAATCTTCCTCGTGTGTGATAGTTCTATATAACTGGTTCACATACTTTCTAAGAATATTATCTATAGGTTCCACATACCTACCTCCTTCTAAGGGATACAATGGTGCAATAAATATGTATTCTCCAGAGTTGAATATCATGTTCCTTGTCTTCAAATTGATAATATTTTGGTTATCAAAGGCCGAATCAAGACCTAATAGTGATGGATATGGAGAAGTATTATCCACTAAGTCAATGAATTCAAAGTTAGCCATGGTGTGCACACCATCTAGATCAATTGGAATCCCCTTCAACCTTCATATTGGCACCACTTTGTGCTAAGTTTCCAACTTCAATTGAATAGGTGAATACCCTAATTTTGGTTCTCCCATGGCTTCTGAAGTTTTCTTTGGAAAAACATTGAATTCAGATCCTAAGTCTAGTATAATATCCCCCATATTGAAATCTCCTACGTTGCATTTAATATGAATTCCCTACTGGTTCTTCTCTTTTTTCGGACTTGATTTACACTTTTTGCCGCTTCTTCCCTAGGCTTACACTTTTCTAACAAATTCTGCAGTACTTGTTAGGAATTTTTACCACTCAACAATTTGACACAAGCTCCCAAAACGTTTCTTTAAGTTACTTGTTATGAAGACTTCTCTTGATTAGTTTGATAAGATAGTGAACGCATTTCATAGACTGGGATCTCATCTATTGGTTTTGTTCCTAAAGTGGACACAATGTTTTCCTTCAAGATCTATTGTCTATCTTCTTTGAATATATCATTCTCTTTGCACGCATCAAACTTCTGTTTAGGAACTATGTTCTTCCTAGTTCATTGATATTGGTCCTGATATTTCTTAGATGCATCTTCTCCTGTCTTGGCTCCACCTATAGTCACTTTTTTAATATTCTTCCCATCCTCTTCTCTTTTTTCCACCCAGATCCATTGCACATTCCGATTATTCTAGCTCCTCTTGTCCTGTATTTTTATCAATAGTGTTCAACAATCCTCTATTTCATGGTCTGTTGTGTGACAATACATACATGTCGTAGGTGGCTATGGGTAATCTCTTTCATAGTGCCCTAGTTTTTGACATTTATGACACACTACTAGTCCTCAACCTCCTCCAAATCCTCTTCCTCCATGACCTCCTCCTCTCAAGCCTCTTTTGTTGTCTTGATTGTCTTTGTGCAATGTATTATACTGAGGTCCTTGATGGTACTACATCTACATTTTATTTTACTACTGTGGTGTTGAGAACTGTTGTGTAGGGTTATACTATTGTTTCCCTTGAAATGTCTGCACATTATATTATGTTTGTGCTACAAATTGTTGCACGATATTGTACTGTGGCTGCTATGTAGTGTTATACTGTAGTTTCTGCATAGATTATCCTATTACATGTTCATCCTGCACCCTGTATGTATCTAAAATAATTTATTTAATCATCTCCAAGGTTCTACAATCCTTGTCTTCATGTCAAACTCACTTACAAAAGTTACAAAATGTACTTTTCAGAATTTTCTGGTAATTTTGCATCAAGGGAAAATGATAGGGATCATGCACATATGTTTTGCAAATATCACACCATGGTCCTCCTAAAGCAAAAGGGTTTGTCATACCCACTCCAATATACTACAAAAATAATGGACACTCATGCTTGTGATGACCTTATGTCTTGCACATTGTACACCATACATCTTCTATTTTCTCCTCTCCTTTATTCTGATTTAACTGGAATGTTAAGTTATTAATATCTTGCTTCAACTCTTCCACAACTGGATCTGTATGATTGTATTGGTTTTCTTATAGCTGTAAGGATTCCTATAGAGCCTCACTCTGAATTTGGAATTTATGTTTTCGTAAAGGATACTTCAAGTGTGGAATCAAAAACTTAACAAACAAATGCCTATGTTGTGTATTATTAATAGTGTATTTTAACTTACCTTTTAACCTTTTGAATTTCTAGTCCAATCCCTAGACTGATTCTCTTGGTTTCTATTTGATCTCTATCATTTCATTCATAAATTGGTTCTCTAAAATTGGCTTCTGAAATTCATTTATTAACTACCTCTCCACATCTACTACAATTTTAGGTTTTCTTGTTGGATTATTTGTTGAGAGGCCCATGTACCAATCTAATGTGTGGTCTCAAAAAGTGATTTCTAACTGTGAAAAATTTGTATCCTAGTCTTTAATCTTCTTTTCCCCCCATATCTTCTCACAGATGAACACATGCTTTTTCCGGGTCATCTGACTCATCCCCTTGGAACTATGGTAACCTGATGGTTGGATCTTGTCCTGCCATGGTGAAATKTGTTGAACTACCACCTCCGCGTGGTGTAGATACTTGACTGCTACTTGCACTTTTGCTTCTGGACTCACGTCCTGGAAATATTCTTCTACCACTAATCACTTGTTGGTTAAGTTCCACACTAATTATGATCTAGAATGGAGAGCCTTCTTGTTTTCCTCTCATATGTGGCACGCAAGGGAGGAAGGAAGGGTCTATATACCCGTGTCCTTCTAAGGGATCCAATGGTGCCATAAATCTTTATTTTCCATACTTGAATATCATCTTCCTTGTCTTCAAATTGATAATAGCATGGTTATCAAAGGCCCAATCCAGACCTAACACTTCTAGATATGGATAAGTATTATGAACTATGTCAATGAATTCAAAGTCATCCACGGTGTGCACACCATCTAGATGAACTGGAATTCCCTTCAACCTTCATATTGGCAACACTATGTGCTTATTTTCTAGCTTCAATTGAATAGGTGAATACCCTAATTTTTGTTCTCCCATGCATGGATGATTTTAGGGGATAAATTTCGCTCATGGGATAATTTTCCATGGTTTTTCCAAAAACGAGATTCATTATTTTAAAAATGATTCACCCAAATTCTAAAGGATAAAAAATTTTTACCTTTAAAATCGCCAAAATTTTATAAAAACTATATAAAATCCTTATAAATTTGAATATTTTTACAAAAATATCGCCAAACATTTATAGTTGGCATATGAAGGATTAGAAAGATTCGCCAAAGTTTCTACATTTTAAAATAAATTTCCATCCTTAAAATCATCCCTGCTCCCATGGCTTCCCAATTTTTCTTTGGCAAAACATTGAATTGAGATCCTAAGTCTAGTATAATATCCCCCATATTGAAATATCAGATGTTGCATTTAATCAGAATTCCCTACTAGTTCTTCTCTTCTTTCAGACCTAATTTACCCTTTTTACCCCTTCTTCCCTGGGATTACACTTTTCTAACAAATTCTGCAGTACTTGTAAGAAATTTTTACCACTCAACAATTTGACACAAGCTCCCAAAAATTTTCTTAAGTTAGTTGCTATGAAGACTTATCTTGATTGGTTTGATCAAATAATGAGGTCATGTCATAGACTGATACCTCATCTATTGGATTTGTTCCTAAAGTGGACACAATGTTTTCCTTCAAGATCTCTTGTCTATCTTCTTTGAATATCTCTTTCTCTTCCCACGCATCAAACTTCTATTTAGGAACTATGTTCTTCCTAATCCATTGATACAGGTCCCAATATTTCTTGGTTGAATCTTCTCCTATCTTGGCTCCACGTCTAGTCACTATGTTAATCTTCTTCCCATCTTCTTCTCTTTTTTCCACCCTGATCCATTGCACATTCTGATTATTTTGGTTCCTCTTGTCCTGCATTTTTATAATTAGTGTTGGACAGTCCTCTGTTTTATGGTCTGCTATGTGATAGTACATACATGTCGTAGGTGGCTATAGGCAGTCTCTTTCATAGTGCCCTASCTTTTGACATTTATTACACACTACCAGTCCTCGACCTCCTCCAAATCCTCTGCCTCCACGACCTCCTCCTATCAAGCCTCCTTTATTGCCCTGATTGTCTCTGCATAGTGTGTTATACTGAGGTCCTTGATGGTACTATGACTGTGGTTTATTGTACTATTGTGGTGTTGAGAACTATTCTGCAAGGTTATACTTCTATTTCCCTTGAAAATTATGTGTATTATACTATGGTTGTGTTGAAAATTATTGCACAGGATTGTATTGTGGTTGCTACATAGTGTTATACTAGGGTTCATGAATAGATTGTCATGTTACATGTTCATCCTGAACCCTATATGTATCTACAAAGCTTTCTTTAATCATCTCCAAGGTTCTACAATCCTTGTCTTCATGTCCAATTTACTTACAAAAGTTACCAAATGTACTTTTCAAAATTTTATGGTACTTCTACATCAAGGGGAAATGATAGGGATCATGCACATGTGTTTTTCAAATATCACACCATGGTCCTCTTGAATACAAATGGTTTGGCATACCCACTCTAATATACTGCTAAAATAATGGACACTCACGCTTGTTATGACCTTATGTCTTGCACATTGTACACCATTCATATTCTCTTTTCTCCTTTCCTTTATTCTGATTTAACTGGAATGTTAAGTTCTTCATATCCTGCTTCAACTCGTCCACAATTGGATTTGTATGCTTGTATTGGTTTTCTTCTAGTTGTAAGACTTCCTATGGGGCCTCACCCTGACTTTGGAATTTATGTTGTCTCAAAGGATACTTCAAGTGTGGAAACAAAGAATTAACAAACAAAATCCTATGTTGTGTATCAATAATAGTGTGTTTTAACTTACCTCTTAACCTTTTGAATTTCCAATCCACTTTCTAGACCGATTCTCTTAGTTTCTGTTTGATCTCTATCATTTCATTCATAAACTAGTCCTATGAACTTGGCTTCTAAAATTCATTTATTAAATACCTCTTCACATCTTCTATAGTTGTAGGTGTTCCCGTTGGATTATTTATTGAGAGACCCATGTACCAATCTAATGCGCGGTCTTGAAAAGTGATTTCTAACTACGCAAAAATTGTATCTTCGTCTGTAATCTTCTTTGTTTCCCATATCTTATCACAGATGAACAAATGTTTTTCTGGGTCATGTGACCCATCTCCTTGGAAGTTTGGCAACCTGATGGTTGGATCTTATCCTATCATGGTGAAATTTGTTGAACTACCACCTTCACGTGGTGTATATACTTGAATTCTACTTGCACTTTTGCTACTGGACCCACATCCTGGAAAAATTCTTCTATCACTAATCACTTGTTGGTTAACTACTTTTTATTCTTTGGTTTTGTTAGTCACACATGGAGTTGTGGGTTCCACACTAATTTAGATATGGAATGGAGATCCTTCTGTTTTTCCTCTCATATGTGGCATGCAATATATCCTTAATCTGCTCTGTGGCATGAATATCCTCTACCTCTTCCTCATCGCTACCCAATCCCTCTCGCTCTGCTACAACCCTCTTCATATTATTCATCCTACACTAGTAGGGTTTTCCGTTTCACTTCACACCTCCATTTATTATGATTTCCTTGGTTTGTTCATCATCTATCATAATGGGGTCCATTGCCTCCTTCTTCTAGCTACTCTCCAGATCCTTATCCATTTCTTAGATCCTCCTTAGTGCCTCCCCCAGTTCCACCATGTGTGTAGAGTGATTTAGTTCTCTGATTCCATGGTCGTCACACCTTTATCATGTAATAAGATCTTGATCGACATGTAAAGAGACCTAATATACCTCCCTCTAGGTCCCTTCAAGAAATCCCTCTCTGTAGCAGTGTATGAATTCATTGTATCAACTACAAAATTAGTGATAAACCCTACAGTAATGATGTCTAACCAAAAATTTATCGCACACATGAATTTATTATTAACTATTTTCAATTGTGCAATGTTTTCAACAGTCCACACTACTAGTCTAATCCGATCAGTTGGATGGGTATCCTTCAACCTTAAAAACCATTCATGTAATAACTATGGAAAGAAACAAAAATATTCTTCATGTAGATCAATAAAAAGATACCTCTGGAGGTACTAGCACGATGTATACCTAGAACTCTTATTATCTTTCTACGTGAAATACAACTTCTTTGTCTCTAAGCATCTTTCAATATCTCACTTCATAGGATTGCATGGCCTGAACATCATTTTTTACCACTGCATATTCTTCACCAAACCCATTCCTGACTCTCCTTCTGAGTTCTATCCATAAATGGAACCATTTGTTGGAATTATGGGATGACCTGGGTTATACCTTAGTTCTCCAACAAAACCATTATCACCATCAACCCTTCTGGTAAACCAATAGGATACACTACACACAGAGTGCAAAACCAAGTCTCACCTAAGATAGTTTATGGGGTATTGCAGGACACAAATGTCTGTAGTCATGGAAGGGATTGGGGGATGTTCTTTCTTTTTAATTATTATTTCTACTTAACCATGCATTCTATTCTACTATTCACCAGATCCATTCATTCATTTTCATATTTAATCTAGTGTGCATTGTAAATAAATCATCCATTCATATATCTAACCATTCAATTATAACTGTAGAATTAATAACACATTAAAACACATTACACACATGGATTTATTGTGGTTCACCCCCCTATGGCTATGTCCACAAATATCTTCTGCTTCTTTATTCTTATTCATCAAAAATAATTGCACACATTACATTAGAGTAGCGATTAGTGAGGTGGACCAGGATCACACCAAGCTCCACAACTTGCGACTTGACCATCACCTACTTCCACTTCATTCGAGCTCCAAAGATCTCAAAACATACTTCCAATCCCAAAAACTCAAAAATAGGTTCTCCAACACAGACTTGTCGCACTCATACCATTAACAATTTGACTCCTATCCTCTACCTCATATCCCTTATTTACATTACAAAAATGCGTTAGAAACCCTTACAATACATCCCAAAAACCTAACCCTAACTAGGATAGGTTTGTCCACCTTTGTTTTGGATTTCCACAAGTCATGTCACGCGCATTGATTTTCCTCAAAATGTGGCATGTTGTTTTTTCTCGATTGTTGTGATGTTCTGCAAACATGCCTGCTCCAACAATTTCCACTGGTCACCATTCATCAAAACAGGTCTTGGCTATGATGAAAATCAAAATACCCCTAAGGGAGATGCAAGCACTAAGGTCACAAATCCATCATAAAAGGAAAATGAATAAAAACCTAAAACCTATGACAATATTATCAAAGGATCCATCAAGAATGAAAGTAGTAGCAGGAAAATAAATTATGACTAGTAGAAATATGATTCTACCTACAAGAATGAATTCAAAATAAATATTCCACCAAGAATACCTTTCACAAACTGGTACCAAAATATGTTTCTTGGATATTGTTTTTCTTGCAATAATGTTGGTCATAACCAATAGAACGAAAATATTATGCATGAAGTGATCATGTAAGAGATATAAACAAAAGTTCTTATAAAACCACAAGGAATGATTATGTGAGAAACAAAACTAGAATTTCTTGTGGGTTTGTTGATAGAAACTATAATTCATTTTCTCCCATACTTGATTACAATAATGAATGTTATAAGTGAAATAACTATGGGAACATAACATGTGATTGTAGAAGCAGAATAATAAAGAAGTAAGAAGATGTTCTTGCCAAACATAAAGAATAATACACAAAGGTGTGGAAAAGGAAGCAAGAAGAACATAGGAAGGGAAAATGCAGACTTGCACTTTATGCTCAAAATGAAGGGAACCAATGGTACATTGATAGTGGATGCTCAAAACACATGACATGGGACCAAACCAAGTTTCTTACCTTGAAGGAAGAAAAATGAGGCAAGGATACTTTTGCAAGTAATGGATTTGGAAGGATAGTTTGAAAATGTACTGTTAGTATTGATAATGGAAAGAATAAGACATAGAATGCCCTATATGTTGAAGGGTTAAATCACAATCTTCTAAGTGTCAGTCAAATGTGTGAACAAGGATGCAATCTCACATTTCATTATAAAGGGTGTGAGATAAGGAAATCAACTCTAGGAAGATTAGTGGTAACTGAAAATATAACCTCAAGTTATGTATACATAATCGATGAAGTCAAAAAAGAAAAATATTGTATGGAACAGAAGATGGGAGTGATATCCCTCCCATGTTTTCAATAAAAGGAAGCACAATATAAAGGGGATCAAAACTTTTCCATTGATTTCATAGGGTGAGAAGTTGTAGATAGAGGAATAATTACAGACACAAGGAGACTTGTAGACAGGGGGAGTATTACATAATTGAATAAGGGTTGCCATGAATGACAAAGGGGGAGATTTTTGTAAATATTGTTGTCATCGATGTCAAAGACAAGGGGAGCCTACATATGTACAAGATAGGTATTACAAGCCTATAGATGTCCAAAACAAAGATTGCAACATGGAGATTGTTGAAAGTATTAATTTTGGATTTTTGTGGTCACTTTGGATACTCTATCTTTGAAGGAATTTTTAACCTACATGCCTAGCTCAAATAGGATCACACGTTATATCATTGAAACTGTTATTTTGAGGCATTTCCAATGGTATATTTCATTTTATCTAACTCCCTAGGAATGATGAGATATGATTTTTTCTATTCAACAACCCAACCAAAAAAATGAGGTCGACTCAACCAATATTTATAGGTTGTCCCAAAAAGTGGGAACAAAATTACTATAAATACAATATAGATGTGCGGATTTTTAAAGTAACCAAGCAAGATATCAAGTACGAGGTATGTAGAAGTGATATGAGGTGTGCTAAGGATTATGGGGTGTCTTTCTGAGATATAAAGGTGTGCAAGATAAGTGTAAGGGATTTTCTTGTGGTATTTCTTGTTCTCAAGGTGCACTATGAATTACTGAAGGTGTGGCTTCTGTGTGCACAATTTCTAGGTTTTGATGTTGTCGTTAGTGGATGTTTCTGTTAATGGATGTTGTAATTAGTGGATGTTTCTATCAATGATTAGATTATGGGAATGATGCAATGAGGCTTGCTAGGGTTTGAAGGATTGTCTATGGAATGAAGGACATAGGTGAAGTCAGAAGTATTATGTGTATGAAGATATTGTATTGGTGTCTACACATATATTATTGATTTGGTGCTCAGTTGAGGAGATTCATGTCTCTAGTAGGTTTGTGTCTATATCTTTTTGAGTTGGTTCTCATTTGAGGATATTGGTGTCTTCAGTAAGTTGGTGGCTACATATTGTTGAGTTGGTGCCTAGTTAAGGAGATTGGTGTCTCCAGTAGGTTGGTTCCTATAGAAATTTATAAAGATAATTTTTTGTGGTTTTCTCCCGCAAGGTTTTCAACATTAAAATATGTGCATTGTGATTTCAGCTTATATGTGCTTATTGTTTCTCAGATAATGAATGATTGATGAATGGTTAAACAAAGTTAAAACGTATCGTATACGGATTCACCCCCCCAAGTATAAGCATAGGTTCTAAAATATCTTTAGATAATATAGCTATAATTGCTCCATTTGTAGAAACTTGTACCAATGATTTACTTCCATGGATTCATAACATGTTCCTTGAATGAATCGTTGGCGCTCAATTAATTACGAGACACATAAATATGTATAAAAATGGTTTGTCACAAGTGATTATATATAAATACATCTTCTAATTATTTAAAACATAAAATGCATCTCTTATTATCTTTCCCAGGTGGCTATGTGATTGGCGGTGTTTGGTTATGTTGGAAGATTGGTTGTTGTCATTGATGTCAACCCTAGTCATTGGGTTTGGACCACAAGATTGATGTAGGTATTTGGACATGAAGGAAAATGCACATGTAGATACAACACCCATGGAAGGATAGTATACATCATGTTGTTTTCGGTGGTAGGTGGCATGTAACATGGATCCTCATTGTTGAGGAGAAATGAAATTTTGAAGATGACAAAATGAATTGGAGAAGGAAGTACAGGTCGGCACTGAAGTTAATTAAAGAAAATAATTACAAAATAAGGAAGTGTTGGGTTAGCCCTAATGTTAAGAGGAAGTGACATAAAGGGTATAAATACATCTCATTAAACATTGATTTTTCAACACACAAAGTTTTTTATTGAACAAGGAGGTACAAGTCGAATTTCAGAGGAAATCTAAAGTAAACAAGGCTGGATTTCAAGGGAGGATGAATTCTTTCGGTGATGTGTTCTAAGGTATGTTATTACAGGCCATCTTACCATTTTTGATATAATTTTTTTTCTAGAACGATTCAGATGGTAAAATTGGTATGGTATTGATAAGACATATCTAGGTATCCGTGGTAAAAATTTCAGCTCTTTGTTCACTATAATTGTGGAGATACACTCTCTGGAAGATAGGTTTTTTTACTAGTCTTGAAGCTAGTCATAAACAGGTGTTTTGGGTAAAATAGTCATAACGTCTTCATAGAGAATCCAAATGAAGTGAGACCAATTGCATTGGAAATAGTACAGGCTTTAGTTTCCTGTGTAACTATTTCAGAATATGATGTTAAAAATTGAGGGAGTGGCATGTTGTACAAGTTTTCTCTCCTGAATAAACCGGAATTGAATAAGGTCTACCATTTTCTCTATAACTCCTTTTCTGGGAGGATTCAAGGAGTGAAACTTGGAGCAGCTTCAAAAAATACATTGAGTTATATTATCTATAGGATCATAGTGTTCTAAGAAGTGAATAATTGTAGGAGTTGAAGAAGTCCTAGGAAGCATTATCAGGTTCTATGTGATGGTTGGTTGATGGTGATGATTTAATCTAAAGTTTTATTATCTCTCATATATTCTTGGGTGGAAGGAAGGGGCAAGGATGGAGAGGTCAACCCTTTCTTGATATTGGAGGATTGTATGTTCCTTTTGGAGGTTTATCCCTCCCTTTATATTTGGAAGCTGTAGCTACCTTTGGAAGTCATTACTTCCCTTGAACAATAACTATTGGTTATTTCTCATATATTGTGCATGGTGTATTGTGGTATATTGGTGTAACTCTTCTACTATTGTTCATTGCTCATTGGATATATTTGAATATATAATATGGTTGAAGTATAAGTTGAAAATTTTTCCAGGTTGTACTTTATACTAATTCGCCCACCTCTAAGTATCAACAATTGGTATCAGAGCAGGTTGCCTTTAGAATAGTTTAACCACTGGAAGGAAAATCTTGAGCAGAGATGGATGACCATGAACACATTTCAAATGGGATTCAAAGATTTGATGGAGGAAATTATGCATACTAGAGTGATAGAGTGAAAAATTACCTAACATCTTTGGGAGTAGACATTTGGTACTCAGTTGTAAATGGCTATGTAATCCCAAATAATGCTCCAACCAACCCAACTAAGAATAATCTTATGAGTTGTAATTCAAAAGAAAGACATGTTATTCTAGGAGTATTGGCACCAACAATTGCTAGAAAAGTGATGGGCTGTAGCACTGCTAAAGAGGTATGGGACAAACTTAAGAGTATATATGAAGGTGATCCAAAATTTAAGCAGGTCAAGCTTCAACGACATAGAGAAGAATTTGAAAATTTGAAGATGGATAAAAAGGAAGATATTGCAACCTATTTTATTAGAGTTGATGAAGTTGTCAATTCTATAAGAGGATTAGGTTAAGAGCTCAATGAATCCTTGGTTGTAAAAAAAGTGTTGAGATCACTTCTCTTGAAGTATGATGCTAAGGTATCTTCCATTGAAGAAACTAGGGACTTGACCAAAATGACCTTGGATGAATTACACATGTCTCTTATAGCATATGAAATGAGAACAGGCACAGAAAGTGACCAGCCAAACAATGAAGCAACCTTTAAATCCATAAAGAAGACAAAATATAAGGATAACAACCTTGATGAAGAAATATCAAAATTGTATGAAGGTTCCAGAAGGTAAGTGGAAGATACAAAGGTGAGTGTCCTCTCAAATTCTTTAATTGTGGTAGAATAAGTCATATTGTTGAAAACTGCTACTATGAAAAGAGAAGCCTCAACAATAAAAAGAGATTCTACTCCAAGAATGATGACATCTCCTCAGATGAGAGTGATGAAAAAGATAATGATGGATGAGAATCCCTATTCATAACCCAAGAAACCTAGGATGATGATCACAAGAGTTCTAGCAAACCCAACATGTATTTCTGGACCCGCTTTTTTGGCCCTGAAAAATAGGCCCAACTTTTTCGTCCTTCTTTTTCTATTGAAATGACTTGCAGTTGACTCACTTCCTCTGTTGCTAATTCTCCCTTCCTCACTCTACAAAATCGACTTCCTCTTCCTCAATCAGTGCCCACACTCATCATCTCAACACCCAATTTGTTATGTCCTTCACTGTCAACCTTCTTTTATCACTCTAACTCACCTTTTATTGAGTCTTCTATAAGCCTCCATATATTCACTTTAGTGAATTATTAATTTCCAAAAAGTTGCTTTTAAGGAATCTGAATGAAAATTCAATAAAATTCATTTAAATGACTTTTATACTTTTCCTAAATTAAAACTTAAGATAAAATGAAAATGTTGATATATGTTAGTGTCTATCAACTAACCTATATCAAAATCCTAAAATATATACCTCTTTTATTTCTACTATGAATTTTTGTCAGCTTAACCATTTTTCAAATGAGTTATATGTCACACTAGAAGAGACTGATACCTACAACAGAAAAAAAAATCATGCACAAACGAAAGGTGTTATAGTTTCAACGATATATTGCCTTCCATAATTTAAAAAATATATAAAATTAATATTATAAATTTTGAAAAATTTACATCGCACTAGAAAAACAGGTTCTCTACAATTATAGAAGATTTTGGAAGTAAATTTCATTCTTAATGTACTCAACACCTGCATGAACGAAGTCATATACCTTATATTTTATTCCACATAGTTATTCCCAATTCCACATAGTTATTCACAATTTCTATAAATAAATGTTGTATATTCAGAATGATAATTCAATTTCCTACATTTCATCTTTTTACACCATCTTCAAATTCATTGCAACAATACCTTGAACAAGCCATCCAAGTTAACAGATTTTTGTTTTTCTATGTTTGCATTGCCACTAACGTGTCATGAGAGAACATCATTATCTTTCACTCACCGAATTTTTACTTTCTCAAAAGGATACCTATAAGATTTTTTGTTTTCATTTTCCCAAGTTCTCTCATGTAGAACTGTACCGTGTCTCTTAGAACATACTTAGAATTTGAGAAATTAATGAAAATTAGACATTATTGAATATATTTTAAGCCTCATGGGCCATATGATTGTTAGAAACAATGGGATCATTGAGAAATAAAATAAAACAAATGCATAAATAAAACATATAAGATACACAATACAATAGAGACACATATATACGTGGTTCACCTAGTGTGAGCTACGTCCACCAGAGAAATTGTCAGGTCCTTCCTTTAGTATTATCTAGAAAATGAAGGGATACAATATACAACATACTCGTTGTAACTTCCTCTTATTTATATCGTAGTCCCCTCTCTTAGAATACAATATTCACTCACATACACATCCGCAATACAATTCCCTCTTAAAAGAGGGTTTCCTTCTAGGAAGAAAAAACCTAACATAATTTATACTATCATATCACTAACCTTATAATGCATGGTCCATATCAACTAAGAAATTACAATATTTTACAAGGAAATATTCCCAAAAATATCTCTTCGGGGGTGCTTCCCCCAAACCCCTGCCAAAGTGGGCCCCAAAATTTCTCATCCCCCCCCCCACCCGTAGACTCCCCTAGCGAGATATGTTGGGGGGAAATCCCCCCCACACACACCCTGTCAGGTAATGGGGTCCAAACAAAGTTGAAACAAGACCTATGAATCAGGAAGATAATCAGGCTCCACAACCAGCAATCTCCCACTTGGAGACTGATCAAAACAAATCCACTATTGATGTACCTATTGGACTATGATCCACCTTGGACCTGAAAAATTTCTCATCTTCACCTTCATTCTTAAAGGCCAACTGAAGTTGAGAAGGAACTCAATTTCTCCCTAGTTACTACCTTTGTGAACATGTCTGCAAGATTCTGGCTAGTATGTATCTTTTCCAATTTCAATTGTCCATCTTCCAAAATAGATCTTATGAAATGGTACCTAAGTTGTATATTCTTAATCTTAGAAGGGAATGTTGATTTCTTTGCAATATGAATGGCACTCTTTTTGTCATGGTACAACTTTCTATTCTCCTTGTTCTTTCCCAATTCCTCCATAAATCCCCGTAACCAAATCATCTCTTTACTAGCATATGTAGCAAAATGATACTCTGCTTTTGTTGTTTAAAGTGAAACAACCTTTCACAGTTTTGAAATCAAACTTACTATTGTCCCACCTATAAAAAAAACATACTCTTCGGTGCTTCTCATGCTATCTTTATCACCTTCCATATATGAATCAACATATCCTTGGAGAACATTGTTTGGACATCCAAAACATAATGCATGAGTAGAAGTACCTCTCAAATACCCGAGAATATACTTTATTTCCCCCCGATGTTCTTTACCTAGATTGTTCATATACATGTTCACAACTCCCAGTGCATGTGCAATATATGGTCTTGTGCACACCATAGCATACATCAAGTTATCAAATGTTGATCAATAAGGGACCCTAGACATGTATTCTATATGCTCCTGTGTCTTGGGACACATTTCCTTGGTTATTTGAATTGTCTTGCCAAATGTGTACTAATTGGTTTTTCATTCTTCATTCTAAACCTCTCCAACACTTTCTCTATGTACTCACCCTGAGACAATATCAACTAACGATTTTTCCTATCTCTTGTTATACACATACAAAATATTTTCTTTGCAACACCCAAATCCTTCATTGCAAATGAATTAGCTCATATCTCTTTGAGAACATTTTTATTTTGCATGTTAGACCCTGCAACAAGAATGTCATCTACATACAATAGCAAGATAATATAACTTCAATTTTATAGCCTCTTAAAATAAACACAATGATCATAATGAAATCTACTATAATCTTGTTCTGTCATAAACCTATCAAACATCAAATTCCATTGACTTGGAGCTTTCTTTAGGCCATACAATCTCTTCTTCAACTTGCATACCAAATTTCCCTTCCCTTTGACCTCATACCCCTGTGGTTGCTACATATAAATCTCTTTCTCCAAATCCCCATGGATAAAGGTTGTTTTTACATCTGACTATTCAAGATGCAAATCTTCTACTTCCACAAGACTTAAAATAGTCCTAATTGAAATAGTTTTAACAATAGGAGAAAAACTCCATCAAAATATATACATTTATTTTTTTCAAAAACCTTTACAACAAGTCTAGCCTTGTATCGACTTTTTTCTCCATCTTCCTCCTTCAAACTACAAAACCATTTATTCTGCAATGCTCTGTTTCCTGTAGGAAACTGAACCAAGTCCCAAGTCTGGTTATTTACCAATGAATAAATTTCCTCTTTCACGCCTTGCTTTGACTTCTTTTTAGTGTCTACCTGCATTGCCTCTTCATAACTTTCTTCTTCACCAAATTCAGTCAACAATAAATAACACAATTAAGGGGAGTATCATTCAAGGGGTCTACTTAACCTAGTATATCTTCTAACAACACTTGCAGGAGTTTGAGGTGCCTATTGCTCCTATTGTTGTACATTTTTATTTTATGATACCTTTGGAATTTCATTTTCTTTGATTTCATGAAGCACTATGTATTATGTTTTTTTTTTATCTAGGTGGAAATCGGTGGCCAACCACCTACTCCACTAGCTCAAAATAAGGGTTTCCACCTTGGCAATTTTTCTACATCTTTTAAGGTCCTAAACTTCGAGTGTCGTTTTGGGGCCCTAAACAATGTTTTTTGAGCCCACCATAGTCACACTATAGGATTTAGCCATAGTTTGATAAACAAATGTTTATTCCTTAGATATACCTTCCTAACGAGCTATCATGTGCCCCAAACATAGATTGTATGCAAAATTTACACCCTTGGGAAGTTGATATATCAACTACCTCCATTGCCCCCCCCAAACCTTTTGGAATTTCATCTTCTTGGATTAGGGTTTTGGATTTTCTTTATGTTTAACAAGACTCTAGAGCCTCATTTTAAACATCAACTTATTCTTGTGAATGATCATAACCATCACATCTCTTCTCAAAGATAATATTCCACCATTCTAGTGAGTTTATTCACTTTGTATTTTTACAATCTCTGTACATTTCCATCATTAATAAAAATTGTGCATTATTGTATCTATGTTTATTGAAATATATCTGTATATTTCATTGTTATATCTCTTCGTTGATTTCGTTCTCAAAATAATATAGATCAATTGTATAAGAGAAACATACTCTTTTTTGTTTCTTAGTGCATATCCCCGACCAGGTCAGGGTATAGAGAGTTGTGTCTCGAGCTATTTTCTCTTAAGTAAAACTATTTTCGCCAGCCCAAGCGACATCCCATGGTGGAATACAAGAGAGATGAGGGAGAAAAATATCCCATCAAGTTGTTTCTCATGGAATCCCTCGCGCAAAAGAGGAATGAGATGTTGGTGAATTTTTCCCAATTCCTTAAATGATTGCTGACAATAATAGGTCCATGTTCATCAAGAAGTCTCTTTGGAGATGATGCCCCCTTCAAGGTACAAGTTAATTTCAATATTCCCATATTTGAAGTTCAGATCAATGTAGATGCTTTGGAAAAATGGTTAAATTTTCTAGAAGGTTATTTCTCAATTCACAATTTTTGCAATACAAAAAAGATCACCTTTTCACTCCTTAAGTCTCTCCCCCATGTCAAACATTGGTGGGAATATTAATAGGAGAAAAATTCCACAAAGTCTAGAATATTTGGGGCCAAACCCACTTGGGATTTTTTTATGGATGCGGTCAAGGAGCAACATTACCATGTCAAAAACTATGATGATCAGTACATGAGATGGACCATGTTGCATCAAGAGAGGGGCCAAATAGTGTCAGAGTTCATAAATACCTTCCATACCTTGTGCACCAATATGGGTATCAAATACTCAAAGTGGCTCTACAAAGGTGCATCCAAAGTAAAATGTATTTTTTGGACATCCCATCACTCAGAGTGGATTATCGATATGTTGTCAAAATCGATCATAAATTTAAGCACCAGAACAAGAAGGAATTTGGGTCTGTAAATCCACAACAACCAAAGTATGGTAAAGGTATACCTAATACACATAATAGCCAACCTCAAGAAAACCATTTCAAGATGAAGGAAAATAAGAGCAACGGGAAGACAAAGAAGGACACTGGGAAGTGGTGTGACTTCCACAAAATTCATTGGCACGACACCTATGAGTGTTGCTGAAAACAATCATTTTTATTTTATCTCAAAGAAACAAAACCGATCCTCGAATCAGACTCTGATTCAAACAATAATAAAAGGAGATAGATAATTGATGTATAACCCACTACTATTATCGTGACTGCAACAATCCAACAAGAAGAACCAGAGGATCCTGAGGAGGGGGAGTGCCTTTTCCATTCAAAATTGTGGGTGAAGGGGACCCCATTGCATTTTATTGTTGATATAGGAAGCTAGAAGAAACTCATGTCAGCAAAGGTTGTCAAGAAGTTGTATTTGTCGATAATATCACACCCGCAACCATACAATATCAGATGGCTTCGCTAGGCATGAGATCTTCGTTTCAACCAACAATGTCGCTTGTCATACAGCATGAATCCCTTTAAGGCTGAGGTAATGTGTGATATTTCCCCACTGGAAATATTTGATTTTTTTTTAGGCCATACATATATGTGGAAGTGTTATGTTGTTTATGAGTCTCAAGCCCATAGCACCATTGTTACTCTGGGGGCTCACCTCTATAGGATACCAATGGTAGTTCAAACTATTGTCCTGACAAAACAATGTCACAAAGTAGTCTCTCATACAACAAAGTTTATGCTCTTGATGATCTATTAAGAAGAGAAGGACACTAAAATCACTACAGCCTCAACCCATGACCCTTCTGTCTAGAAAAAACACATCAACAAGATTGTATAAGAGCACCAAGATATTATTACTACACTTACAAGGTTTCCTCCACACTATCCAGTCGAGCAAAGTTATAAAAAATCCCTTCATTCTCTTCATGTTGCATCTTCACTGACAAAGTCCTCTGACACTCAAGAAGATCATGCAGCTATATCGGTTGAACAGAGCCTACCCCGACAACAACAAGTTCATAACATCCTTCACCAAGCTAAGCAAGACAACTTCTTCAACAAGGAAAACAAGTCACTAAGGTTCAGATTCAGGAAAAGCTTCCCTGAGAAATTGACGCAATGGAGACCATTTCTTCCTAATGGGGGATTAATGATCTATGAGGAAATCGACGACCACCCACCTACTCCATTGGCCAAAAACATAGATTTCCACCTTGGCAGTTTTTCTACATATTTTTGGGTCCTAAACGTTTGGGTCATTTTGAGGCCCTAAACAATGTTTTCTGGGCCCGCTACTGTCACACTATTTCCTTTGGCCAGAGTGTAATGAAAAAATGTGTATTCCTTGGATAAAAATTTGTAGTGAACTATCATGCAGGCCAAACTGAGATCGTATGCAAAAGTTACGACCTTGGGAAGATGATGTATCAACTACCCCCATCGGGGTCTATAAATCTTTTGGCATTTCATCTTCTGAGGTTAGGGTTTTGGAATTTATTTATGTTAAAAAGGCATATATATCCTCATTGTAAACATCATGTTCTTATTGGGAATGAGCATAGACATCACATCTCTTCTCGAAAATAAGTCGTCACCATTATAACAAGTTTATTCACTCTGTACTTTTACAGTCTATATACATTTCCATCATTAATAAAAATTGTGCATTATTGTATCTCTGTGTTTATTGCCATATCTCTCTATATTTCATTGTTATATCTCTTCCTTCATTTCATTCTCAAAATAATCACAATTAATTTTCCTTTTCTCATTTCTTTCCCTGTAACTAATCTTTATACATTACCTTTTCATTGAATACCACATCTCTACCCCTAATGATTTTATGATTTTCATAATCCCATAAGTGATAACCAAAATCATTAACAATGTATCCAATAAAGGTACACTTCTTGGATTTTTCCTCAAGCTTTGATTTGTTTTCTTTATCAATATGGAAAAATGATTCAAAACTAAAAGTCTTCAGAAATGATTAGTTTACCTTTTTATTTACCTTTTTACTTGTTCGTGCTTCCTCTGGAATGCCACCATCCAAGGATCTTGAAGTCCTTTTATTTATTAATTAAACAATAACATATAACATGTCTACCCAAAAATTTAAGGGCAACCCATCATGGAATCTCATACTCCTTGCACATTACATGATTGTCATGTTCATCCTTTCCAACATACCATTTTCTTGTGGTGTTCTTGGAACTATTTTCTCTCTACGAATCCCATGGTATGAATGGTAATAATAGAACTCCTTGATGCATTATTCACCTCCATTGTCTAATCTAAGACACTTCATCATTTTTCTTATCTTAGTCTCAACCAAAGCTTTCCATTTCTTAAAAGTTTCAAAAACATCCAATTTTTTTTCGAATGCAATAAACCCAAGTTTTTTTAGTTGCATCATCAATAAAAGTAACATAATTTCGAGAGATACCAAGATATGATACCTCAGTTGATCCCCATACATATATATTCACAAGCTCTATCTTTTCACTCTTCTTTTCCTTTCGAACCCTCAGAAATCTCTCTCTTTTATTTTCCATAAACATCATGTTCACAGAAATCCAAATCAACTTATTTAAGATGTGGAAAAAAATTCCTTTTGTGAAGTATTTTCATTCCCTTCTCACTCATGTGTCCAAGCCTATGATGCCACAATGTTGTATCCACACTTATAGAAGCTAAAGATATGGAAGAGTCTACATTACTAGTTCATAAATAAAATACATGTACCTTCTCTCCTTGTTCCATTACTAGTGATCATTTAGTGACCTTCCACGCCTTATCTGTAAATGTAGATATACAAGCTTCACTTTCCAATTGTCCTATTCAACTATGATTTCTTCTCAGATCTAGTATATGTCTCACCTCTTTCAATAACAATTGGTTTCCATTCTTTTTCTTTATTTGTACCTTACCCATTCCAACAATTTGACATCATTTGTCATCACCCAAATAAACTTGTCCAAAATCACCTTGAACATAATCTTGGAAATATTTCCTATGGGGTGTGGCATGAAATGAAGCCCCTAAATCTACTACCAAAGATTCAGTGATTTTATTTAAAGAAAGAATCAAAGCATCTTGTAACACATCACATGTTACATTTGCTTCCTGATTTTTCTCCTATGTCCATCTCTTTATTTCTTTGGAGCTTTGTAGTCATTCTTTAGATGTCCTTTCTTCCCACAATTTTAGCACTCTATCTTTCCTTATCTTTATTTGGATCTTCCCTTCCTAGAATTCTCATGGTTCCCTGAGCTCTTTCCTCTATCCTTTTTTCTTCTCCTATTATCCACGGTCAATGCATTACCTGATGTCTCACTTGTGCTTTTCCGTCACATTTCCTCACTAACAATAACACCAACAACATCATCAAATTTCATAGTTTTTGAATGAGAGACATATTTACTTACATCCATGACCAATCCGTTCCATCTTTCTGGAAATAAGCACAATATTAGAAGAGCCTTAACCTCATCATTTATGTCTACTTTTACAAAAGTTATCTCATTAGTAACCATATTAAATGTATTTAAATGGTCAACAACAGACCCACCTTCTGACATCTTCATATTAAATAATCACTTCATTGGAAATACCTTATTGGAGGCTGAGGGTTTTTCATATAGTTTATCCAATGTCTTCATCATAAGCTCTTTTTTCGTTTCTTTTGAAATATTGAAAGTCGTCGATGCTTCCAGGCAGAACCATATCATTCTCAGTGCTTGTATGTCAAGAATATTTCATTATTCATCCTTCATACTCATTGACTACTTTTCTTTTATGCCCAATGGTAGGAAAATATCCTTCTGATATAGATAGTCTTCCATTTGCATCTTCCATAACTGGTAGTTTTAGCCGTTAAATTTATCAAAATTGAACTTTCCATCTTCTGCCATTGCTCTCACTATAACCATGAACCCTCTTTTCCTTTGATTTACCTTTCACTCTGATACCAGTTGTTAGAAAAAATAGGATAGCAATGTAATAAAATAAAACAAATGTGAAAATAAAACACAAAAGATACACAATACAATAGAGACACATATAAACATGGTTCACCCAATGTAGGATACGTCCATGAGAGATATTTCCAGGTCCTTCCTTTATTATTATCCAACAAATAAAGGGATGCAGCCTACAACGTACTCATTGTAACTTCCTCTTCTTTCTCTCACGGTCTTCTCTCTCACAATACAATATTCACTCACATACACAACCACAATGAAATTCTCTCATAAAAGAGGGTTTCCTACTAGGGTGAAAAACACTAACATAACTTCTACTGTTAGATCTGTAACCTTATAATGAATGGTCCATATTGACTATGAAATTACAATATTTTACAAGACAATTTTCACAAGAACTTCTCTTCAGGGGCGATGCCCCCAAATCCCTACCAAGGGGGGGAATCCGAACTTTCTCTCCCCACCTTGGACCCCCATGGAAAAATATGTTGGGGGGGAAGACCTCCCACAACCCCCCGTCAAGTAATGGGGTCCAAACACGGCTGAAATAAGACCTCTAAATCAAGAAGATAATGAAGCTCCACAACCAAAAACGATAACTATGTTGGAGTAATTCATGTGACCGTGGAGTCTTTATTTTTAAATGGAGTGTGTTTAATGAGGATTTCCTCTTAAAATTTGTATAATGTTTGTAAAGTAATCTTCTTATCCTTAATGATTTTTTTGTTAACTCTTGGAATATGAAGGATTCTATTTAGAATTGGAAGGATAAAATCCAAGGATCTTAGGCACAATTATCAAGTTTGTGAATGAACAAACATGCATTGGACTCTCCTATGATTTATTGTATGTAGTGTGGATGGCTATGTGATTTAAAGAGTAGACTACATTGGTCATTTACACAATGAGGAGGCTCTTGTTAAATGTCTTTCCTATAATTTTATCTTAACATATTATGTAAGTGTAATGTTTTTTTAGATTAATGCATTTGCATGTTTGTTGTATGTTATGACTCCCTTCATTATGTGATTTTAATTTCTAGGCCATTGCATCATATTACCACCATCGACCATATTACCACCATGGACACCATCATTGTAAGAAGCATTGGTGTCATCATCATCATCTTCTTCCCCTCTTCATTGTTGTCCTCCTCATCATCCTTATATTCCCATCCTTGTCCTCCTCCTCTTCCAATGTCATCCACATATTCCTCCTCGTTGTTTAATTCATCAAGATTCAACATTAGCAACATGGTGTAAAGATATATTCTATTATGATTTTCACATAACAATATGTAATACTAAGTAAGAAAATATAGATATTGATCAAATTAGCTTCAAACTTGTCCATATTATGGTGCACTTTGAGCTATCTTTTAAGAGTGGATCTAGCTTGAATAGTATTGAATTGTTTTTTTTTCTCATTTACTAATCTAAAGAGGTACACTATAGCTTAATATAAGGTACATGTGTCCAATATGAAATAGATGTGTAATATGAAGACCACTAATATCATCGTACATTAAATCCATTTTAAACATAGATATATTAAGCATTAAGAAAAATAAAATTAATTAATATGTAATTTTTTTAATCATTTAATTTTGTATCATATATTAATTTTTTCATATTAAATGATAAAAAAATTAATCATTAAAAATTTATTCTTCTTAATTATTTATTTTTTATTATCCACCTTCAAAACATTTGGCTATTCTCAATATAATATTGAGTAATCACAATATCAAATCCTAAGAGTCCAATCACTTTGTATACAAATTTTTGCGCCATGAGTTCACATGGACTATGTTGACTCTATTCAACTTTTTATATAACGAAATTTGTAAACATGATTGTTTTGAAAGGCTTTTATATATATATATATATATATATATATATATATATATATATATATTCTTATTATTTAATACTTGGTTTGTTAAGAAGAGTACATAATTGCTTTTGTCGACCAAGATTTAGTGACTAGTTCACATAGGCTATGTTAACTTTGCAGATTTTTTTATATAACTGAAATTTGTAAACGTGATTGTTGTGAGCAATGTATGTATATACATAGAGTAGTACATACCATGGGAAACCATGTGGATGGATTAATGGAGCCATTGAAAAATGGTTGACATCCAATGGAACACCAACCATCGGTAGATGAAAAGAAGTGTATCAAATGATTTTAAAATGTAATGTGTATTCATTTACACATTGTAAATAATATGCATTCCATAACAAAGTACAAAGCATTTATTATTATATACTTGTATTATATATATAATTTAATTTAAAGATAGTTTAGATAGAAAAATATATATGTCAATTTATATAACATTAAATACTTTACTTCAAAGTACATAATGATATAATGATAAATTGAATAGATTAAAATAAATTAGAAATAATATTAAAATATTGTTTAATATTTTAATATTAAATAATATTAAAATTTAATATTAATATTGATAGATTGGATTTTAAAATGTAATGTGTATTCATTTACACATTGTAAATAATATACATTTCATAACAAAACATTTATTATTATATATATTTTATATATTTTCATATACATAATTTAATTTAAAGATATTTTAAATAAAAAAATTGAAGAGATTAAGATGGACTGGAAATAATATTGAAATATTATTTAATATTTTAATATTAAATAATATT
>JASDQU010515195.1:23231-46971 GCA_032191745.1 Picea mariana | reverse complement strand
ACTCCATGTCTGCAACTTGAGGGCCTTGAGACATCATCTCCTTATTTATCCCACAAAATTGGGATAACACACCCAACTACATGTTACGCTACACTTTTTTCTTTCTACATCCTGTACCAGGCCATGATACCACCAGTGGACTCTCACTATAACACACTCGACCCCCTAAAATTACTTATGTTGATCGGATGTAAAAATTGTCATTATTTTAACCTAAGGATTCAATTTTAAATCTTTAGTCCCCTCTTTATCGTTGCATTCATGAGGATTTATTTTATTGCAACATCCAAGTGTGTCAAATATATTCACCCAACTCCTGACTAAACTGATTCGAAGGTTTATTACAAATACAAGGAACCAAGCATTCCCAATAGGACAATTGGAATTCACCTTGCTCAATAACATCAATAGTTGACAGTGAATCAAGCTGTCGACTCATCGAAAAAGCGGGTTACCTAAATCACATTCCCATCCGATGGAACGATAGGTCATTCCTATAGATACAACAGTCCTTGGGGATGGAATTTTACGATCCTGATAGAGTCATCACTTCAAAATGAATAATGTTTAAATCCTCATTCATCACTCAGTCACCACGTGAACAAGTGGGGCCCTAGAAAGATCTATGACTAAGACTACCCTTGACACCCTTCCCTGGAGACAATGGTTCATATCCACTCGGGTGTCCTTTTCCATTGAAGTGTAACCACTCCAAGTGATCAAATATTGTTTCAATTAGTCCTCTTCAATGAGACTACCCTGATGGATCCAACGATTCGCATTTGTCCTGACTAACAGTTAGGATTTGCTCAGAGTTCTATAGTTACACATTAGTTACTCAGTACCTTTCTTCATCTAAGTCTTCTTCATTGGATTAGATAATTCTTGATCCAATGGCTGGAAGCCCATCTACATCCTTTTCTATAGATCTATGGTTCTAAAATTCTTGGACTCTCGACATCAAACATCCTCATCAGGATTCCCCATCAGAGACCCTTCCTACACCCCCTTTCCATACCTCCTCGACTGCTTTCCTTCCAATAGGATTGTTAGTGAAGTATTGGGTACCTATGGCCTAGATCTCATCATATAGCCCTATGATATATCAATGCCCTTGAATTACTTTAGGTCCTCCCATTGGGGTCCCATTACAAATTTACAACTTGGATGCCTTGATGTCCTCACATTTCGATCAACAATTAGGATCTTCTTTCTCCACTGAATCAACAAATTTCAATCTTCCTAGTTCAAATATGGGTTTTCATCAGAGTTAAAGACTCATTCTAAGGCTTAACAATCTAGGGTATTTTTGGGTTTAATACACTAGCATTCTTCCCAACTCCTTTGGGTGCTCAAGCTACTCTGCAACAAGAATTAATGCTCTGCTCTTTAAGCACCTAATGAAGATCTTTCATCTTGCAAACTTTCCATTCCATAACAATGGGAAAACCAAGAGGCCAAAAGATTATCTAGGGCTTAAACCATCACACACACTTTTATGTTGGAATTTATCTCACTTCCTTCAAGGTACCAGACCACTTTCTAGTGACCAAGATCACTTTTTCGAATATGCAAATGAAGATTTTACATCCTATAAACTTTCCATTTCAAAGGAATGGAAAACTAGATGAATATTAGCCTATTTAGCCCATTCTCATTTATTCATCCACAATTGACACAATTTTTAATGAAAGAAAGATCATTTTAATCCATTTTACTCAAGAATTCAACATTCTTTCATTTATTCACATCTACACATAAACATAAGACAATTTATCTTCATTATTAACCATTCAACTAACTTTACAAGAATAAACACTTATCTATTTAGCTAAGATTCTAATCAACCAATTAATTGAGGGGAAATTCATTTCCACCTAAACGTAGGCTATGTTGCACTATGCCTTTTCACAACATTCCAGGCCATGATACCACCAGGGGACTAACTCAACTACACAGTCCCTCAACGACCTCCCCTTACTAGTACTAGTTTCTTTCCAACAAGTACCAAGTCACAACCCTATGTTTCTTGAGTATGGATATAGGTCTTCTCTACCCTAGGGTGACCATCAATTTCTTGGGAAAGATTTCTATTTTATTTATAAAATATTCCCAATTTATTTGTTGCTCAGAGTTGTGCTTGTGACTCCCTCTACTCACAACACCATCTGTTTGTGAGTTTGCAACTCACTCTGCTCACAATAATATTTTGTGTGAGTCTAGTCTCTTACACATTTACATTCTGTCTCTCTTCTGCTTCACACATTGTTGATGATTTTTTCTCCCTCATGTATCCTATTGTWCTTCTTGATTTGTCCTTTCTTTTTCCTCCTCAGAACTGTGGTGCTTTTCCACCTGTGTCTTCTTCTTCCTCCCCGTCCTCAGGATCCCTAATGTCTATTGTCAGAGGCAAGTCCTTATGTTTGGCTCCCAAATTTGAAGGGGAAATACAACATGTCCTTCTGATTAGGGTCTCAATTGAAGCTTCATTCCTCCAAGTACTAACTCTGTCAGTAGTTATAACTTCTCAACCACTCAATTCTGATTACCATAAGACGATTTCATGGTTCTATACAATCCAAGTACACTGGAAGGTGGTTTATTCAATTCTTGTAGGTGTAGTCTATATTTCTAAGAAACATTCCTATTTTCCTCATTGAAACTTCCCAGTTCAACCTCACCAGTCCCACTTGTGGTATCATGGATAGTACTCAAGGATTCCTTCTCAGTCAGTTGTCTAATGTGATTTAATTGATTATAAACATAATTACATACTTAATAATTCACAATACATGAAGTATTAACATAATTACAGTCATGAGGGAAAACAAGGTGTTACATTCCCCTCCCCCTTAAAGAAACCGAAGGATTAGATATTGTCACTGAGAAGGGGGGGGTTGTGAATCAGTGACACAGTAATTTTATCAATTTTATTTTATTTATGAAAACAAAATTTTGACACAATATTTTATCGTGGAACCCAAATGGGAAAAACCACAAATGCTTTTCTATTAACTGCAAAATTTGTTTTACATGTTACATAAAAGGAAGATATTCTGCCTTTTCGATCAACACCAACTAATAAGGATGAACCCACACCCTTATTCACCATCACCAACTAGTAGGAGGCTACAAACCCCTGTTTAGTCAGCTACAACTAACAAGGAAGCACCAACTTCCTCTGTAGGCACCAACCTGCCCTTGCACCACCCAACCACCCTTGATTTTCTGAATCTGGACAAACTTTTGTTTCAAGTATTTTACTACATCTCTCTCTACTTCTCTAATTTAATATATTCTCTGATTCAGACTGGAGAGACAAACTTCTTCTCAACACTCTTCCTCATTTATGTATTCTTCAAAACAGTGTGAGAGTGACACACTGTGTCCCTTGGTTTTGAACCATCGTACCTCTTTGTTTAACTTAACCATAATCATTGATTATTATTTTTACTGTGAAGGATTTTCATAAATTGATCACATATGGATCAATTTCATTCTTTAAACTCGATCTTGAACCTCTTTTATTTTCACAAGAACCGAATTCTACGAAGGTGCTTCCTTCAAACCATTACATGTGACCGAGCGTTACAGAACCACAGGCTTATCAATTATAGTGACGTATTATATTTTATTTAAATCCCTTATATCACATGACCAATGATGGTGACTAGACACTAGGCTTAACGACTTGAGCGCTTATCAATTCAATGGTCACGATTCAATCTACTGATGAGATGGATGGCTGACAAAAATTCAATTTTCAACTTTTCAAACCTTCGAATCAGATCAGACGGTTTATTTCACGGAAACAAATCAATGGTCAGATTTGATCCTTACACTCATCCTTTCATTTTTCAATCCGACGTCTCAGACTTAATCAAACATATGGATGGTTGTCGGAGCTTCGCCCTTTAGAACTTCGAGATTTCAACTTTTCAAACTTACACTATCCTTCCACTGTACTATGATCAACAGTTAATAATACACTCGAAGTGATATTTCAGATCGAATGACTCGTATCCTTGCTGACGTGGTCTGCCACACGTCCTTGCTGACATGATCTGCTGACGTGGTCTTCCACATATCATTGTTGACGTGGTTTGCTGACGTGATCTCCCATAAGTATTTGCTAATGTGGTCTGTCACATGTCCTCTTGAATCATACAACTGAGGCTTACTTCGGATGAGCCGGCATTCGAGAATTTATTTCAGCTCTCCAGGTCTCTGGACTTCATGAATTTCACATATCAAACTTTCTGGAGCGTAACCTCCTCACATATTTAGACCCGAATTAAAAGATGTTCGTTCGATCAGGATCTTGGATCAACGACTCGATCTATATATGGTGTTCCTCTTCTAGATTATCCCATCCTTCCACTTAGAACGATCCAATGGCTGACAGAAATTCACATAAATGAGATCTCAGATATTACCTCACTTATCCTTTCCTTCCACTCGAAAATGATCCAATGATTGACGAGAATTCGGGTTTGATACGACGACTGATGGGTATTCAGATAATAAAATTCTCAACCCTTTATCCCCGCTTATCATATCCTTCCACTTAAAGTGATCTTACGGTTGTGAGATTCTCGAATAAGATCAACGACCAAGGATGGTTGTGGAACCACCACTTGCGAGTGATTTAACTCATCACCAAAACTCCACAATTTGAAGTTGTGCGTTGTTTTTGAGTCAACCACAATCATCGATATTTGAAGCTATAAGATCGGATGGTCCTGAATAATTGTGGGATTGGAACTTGCGCAATATTTAATTCTCCTTTCGATCTCCGTAATCTATCCCTGCCATTGATCTGGCGATTGCGCATCTGATAGTCACAGCTCAATCCAACTTAATCTGATCATTTGTTGGATCAACCACATTCGTCGATATCCAATTCTATGAGATCTGACGATCTAGACCAATTGCGGGATTGGAACTATTGAGTCGTTTAATTTTCCTTCTGATCCCCAGAATTCATCCCTGCCATTGATATGGCTTGCAGATCTGATGATCACGATCCTCCAACGATCCTCAAGCCCATGGTCACTCATATGATCGACGTTCATAGGGTTTAGATGATCAACATGGTCAATTTCTTGATCAGATGACTGTTGAGGCTTCTCACATTGATCGGACGACTGTTGAGACTTCTCACCCTGAGCATACGCTTTTCCTTCTGAGCTTTGATCTCTGCATTTGATAACCCTCCTGATATTTTATCATAGGAACATTGTTGATCCCATTGTGATCAAGAATAATCATGAATTGCTTCAGCCTATCTCTACATTTTCTAACCCTCCTAATCTTTTATCATAGGAACATTGTTGATCCTATCATGATCAACAATAGTCACGGATTGCTTCAGCCTTAAGGTGATATTCTTYTGTCGATTCTTAGTATATTGTTCTTCTGCTCTACTTATTATGAMTGTTGACATCAATGACAACACATGAATGGCAATATGTCCAACAATATCCCCCTTTGTCATTAAGGGAAACACACTAAATTTATATACAAACTCCCCCTGTGATGTTGCATCTCTCCTCTGAATTTACTCTCCCCCTTTGACATCAATGGAAAAGGGTTTCTTATAATATGATATGTTTGTCTAAATAATTCTGATCAGAGTCTTGACCATTGGTAATTCCTCCTGTAATCAGACTTTTCCCGTCATAACTAAATGACTCCTTCTGACGTTGATTGTTGTCTCCCCCTGAATAGGTGCCAACTGATGCATTATTTTCTTGAGAGATTTAGGTTGGAAGAAGGATTACTCCAAAATTTTTCTCGAGATATTCAAATAATATCTGTTTAAGGGTTTTGTGAAAATATGTTCCACTTGTTCTTGCGTTGGAACATATTCCAATTTAATGTTCTTATTTTCAGCCCGATCTCTTAGATAGTGGTACTTTATGGGAATGTGTTTCAATTTTGAGTGTTGGACAGGGTTCTTAGAGATACTTATAGCACTTGTATTATCACAGTGGATAATAGTAGGTTCTTCAAATACTATATTGATGTCTTGTAGGGTTTGTTTCATCCATTCCACTTGTGTGCAACATTCTACTGCTGCAATATACTCAGCTTCAGTGCTAGATAGAGAAATTGAGGATTGTTTCTTGCTTATCCAAGCTACCAATGATTCTTTGAAAAGGAATTCTCCTCCACTTGTAATTTTTCTGTCATCTATACTTCCTGCCCAATCATCATCTGAATAGGCTTTTAAAGTGAATGAATCCTTGCTAGGGTACCGCAAACCAAGATCTATGGCTCCTTTCAAATACCTAAAGATTATTTTTACATCTTGAACATGGATCTCCTTTGGTGCAGCTTGGAATCTAGCCACCATCCCAACAACTTGCTTGACATCAGGTCTAGAAGCTGTTACATAGAGAAAACTCCCAATCATTGATCTGTAATGTTTTGGATCTACAACTTTGGACTCATCATCCTTGCTTAGTTTGCATCCAATAGTCATAGGTGTACTAACAGGTTTGCAATCCTCTAACTGGTCTTTTAAGCATATCTTTAACATACTTAGACTGGTGGATAAAGACTCCTCTTTTGGATTGTATTATTTGTAATCCAAGAAATAAATTCAGTTCGCCAAGAAAAGACATTTCAAATTCTTGTTGCATCATCCTAGAAAAGTCCTTGCTCATTTTTTCATCATCACTACCAAATATAATATCATCAACATATACTTCCACAATAATCATGTTATTACCATCACTTTTATAGTAAAGGTTGATGTCTGTTAATCCCCTTTTGACACCTCGTTTTTGTAAGTAAGAATCTAGCCTTTCATAGCATGCTCTGGGTGCTTGTTTTAGCCCATAGAGTGCTTTCTTTAATTTACAGACATAGTCACCTTTTTTATTTAATTGAAACCCTTTTGGTTGCTCAATGTAGACTTCCTCTTCTAAATTTCCATTGAGAAATGCTGACCTGACATCCATTTGGTATACTTTAAATTTTCTGTAGCTGGAGAAAGGTAGGAACATCCTAATTGCCTCCAATCTGGCCATAGGTGCAAAGGTTTCTTCATAGTCTACTCCTTCAACCTGAGCATACCCTTTATAGACCAATCCATCTTTGTTTCTTATTACTTTCCCATTCTCATTCATTTTGTTTTTATACACCCATTTAGCTCCAATGATATTTTTGTTTTTTGGTCTTGGAACTAGTTCGTGTTTGATTTTTATCAATTTGGTCCAATTCTTCATTCATAGCTTTGACCCAATTCTCATATTTACATGCATCTTTGATTGAGATGGGTTCAATATGTGACAACAATGCTATTTCTTTTTGATACAATAGTTTTCTTCTTGTGTGCACTCCATCATTCATATCTCCAATAATCAGTTCTTCAGGATGATTCTTTTGAGTCAGTCTTGAGGGTGTCTTTATGTATCTTCTTGGGAATTCCTCTCTTATATCTTCTTGAATATATTCTTCATCTTCACTCGTATGCATATCATCATCTTCCCTTTATTTATTCTCTTCTACTTCTACTTGTGTGCTAATTGTCTCATCATCATCTTCATCTTCACTCTCAAGTATAGTCTCTTGATTTTTTATCCTTAACATTTTTAGGTCATCCACCTTGACATCAATACTCTCAACAATCTTACGTGATCTAGAATTGTAGCATCTGTATGCTTTCTTGTTATAAGAATATCCAAGAAACATACCTTCATCAGATCTGGCATCAAATTTTCCAAGATTCTCATCAAGTCTTTTGATGTAGCACTTACTTCCAAAAACCTTGAAGTATTTTACTGATGGAGCTCTTCCAAACCATAGTTCATAAGAAGTCTTATCACTATTAACGCTGAACTGAACTCTGTTCAATATGTATACTGATGTGCTTACAACTTCCCTCCAATATCCATCAGACATTTTTTCTTCATTGAGCATAGTATTTGCAGCCTCCTGAACTGTTCTATTCTTTCTCTTAGCAATCCCATTTTGTTGAGGTGTTCTGGCAGCAAAGAATTGTCTTTTTATTCCATGGGTTTCACATAAGAGATCAAACTCTTTTGAGGTGAACTCACCACCATTGTATGATCTAAGACATTTGATTTTTGTCTCGTTTTCATTTTCAACAAGGGTTTTAAATGCTTTGAAATTGTTAAGTTCTTTTGATTTTTCTTTGAGAAAACATATCCAACCCATTATAGTAAAATCATAAATGAACAACATAAAGTAAGACTCTCCTTGCAAACTCTTGGTCCTTGTAGGTCCACATAGGTCAGTGTGAACAAGATCTAAAGGTTTTGAGGTTGTGTATTCTTTTGCTTTGAACCTTATTCTAGTTTTCTTCCCTAGTTGATGTGTCTACACATAGTATTTGAGAGATTTATGATCTTTGGCAAGTTTCTTACTGCACCAAGATTGTTGAATTTCACTAGATTGTCAAAGTTAATATGCCCCAACCTTCTATTCCATAGCCAAATTTCATCTACTAGATTCATATGTCATTCCTCATTCAGTTTTGCATCTAGTATATACACATTTTCAGGAGTTCTAGGAGCAGTACCAACTAATTTTCCTGTGTCTTCTCTCCTAATTTCACATTTTCGGGAATCAAAGATGCATAAGTGCCCCTGATCAAAGGTTTGGTTGACACTTAATAAACTAGGCTTCAATTTTTCGACAAGTAGCACATTTTTGGCTTTGTCTTTTTCCAAACTCACAATGCCTATCCCAAGTATGTTACCTGAAGCATTATCACCAAAAGTAACTTTACCTTTTGTTTCTTTAAGTATAAAAACTTGACCTTGTTACCTGTCATATGTTTTGAGCACCCATTGTCAACATACCAGAGATCCTTTTTATCTTGAGCTTTTAGGGCAATAAGGCATTCCTTTTTTGATGTTTTTTCTCTCCAAAGTTTCTTTTGGTCTCTAATGAATTTTGGTTGTTCTGAGACTTCCATTAATCTCCAATTAATGGCCTTATGTCCATATTTATGACATCCGAAGCATTGTAGGTCCCCTTCTTGTAGAGGTACAAAGGAGTTATAGTTTCTTATTTTAACTCGATTTACTGCTTGGTTGTCCTTAAGGATATAGTTCTTAACCTTCAGTTTTTTCCTTCTATATGCTCTACAATTTATAGCTTTATGTCCAAAATTAGAGCATGCAAAGCAATAACCAAGGAAAATGCGAGGATACTTGTTTTGATAAAACTTCTTTGGTGTATTATCTTCCTTCTTGTTGGGATGGAAGTGGTCCTCTAGAGTTCTGATCATTTCTTGTCTTGTCTTCATTTTTCTTCTTGAATGTAATGAGGAGAATATCTGCATAAGATTTTGAATTAACTTGGTTTTCTTCTTGAGAATAGCCTATTTCTTTTTTATTACCTGAATCCCTTTGTGTAGTAATAATCTTATCTAATATTTTATAACTATTTTCATATTTTGTTTGAATGAACTTTGCATCCAGTTCTTTTCTCAGGTGAACTATTTCTGCCTCCATTCTTTCATGGGTTGTTTTTTTTTTCTCTAAGAGACTTTTCCATACTTTCTTCGATCCTATTTGCTTCTAGGATTTGGTTTTTCAGGTTGCTCATGAGTTTCTCCATCTCCTTTTCTTTCTGTTCATGTTTTTCTTTTTGTTCAACTAAAAAACTTTTCAGTTGTCTATATCTGGTTTTGTATTTTATTAACTCATCCAAGGCACTGAGAAGTTCTTCTTCCATATTAACTTTTGCTTCATCTTCTGACTCTTTCTCATGTTTAGTTTATTCTATATTCTTAGACTCCTCAATACCTAGAAGAAGGACTTCATCATCATCATATTCATCATTGTCACTAGACTCTAATGAACTGTTGTTTTCTTCTTTTGAGTAGAAATTCTTTTTTCTTTTGTAAATTTTTTTCTTGTAGTTGGGTTTTTCCTTCTTATTGTATTGCTTAGTTTTGTTTTCTTCATACTCAGAGTCTTCCTTGGGATAGGGACACTTGGCTGCAAAGTGGCCAACCTTTCCACCGTTAAATAATTTGAAAGGGAGCTTGCCTTTGTACTTCCCTTCTCCTTTATGAAGTTTCTTTATAAAATTGGCTTCTTCCACATCAGATTCTTCATGATGGCTAGATTGAGGTTTTTTCTTCTGAACTTTTGTTTTCTTGAGCACCTTGAAGGCCGCTTCTCCTTGTGGGAGGTTCTCATGACCTAATATTAACTCATAGGCAGTGGGGATTCCATACAATTCATTCATGGTGATTTTATCTAGATTATCCTGATATTCAAGAGAAGACACTTTAGGATTGTATAGAATAGGTAGTGTTCTTAGTACTTTTTCAACTAGCTCATTATCTGACACTTCTACTCCCAATCCTCTGATTTCATTAATAATATTATCGATTCTTTCAAAGTACTCTAATATATTCTCTTCATCCTTCATTTTCAGACCTTCATATTGTACTCTGAGAGTATGGAGTTTGGCCCTCTTTACCTTAGAATCTCCTACATATATGGTTTCCAATTTATCCCAAATTTGTTTTGCATTATTATAGTTTAGTACCTTAGCAAGGATTTTCTTAGTCAGTCCAGCTTGTAGTGTGTTTAAAGCCATTGCATGTTCCTAAAAAAAATTCTTGTCTTCCGCTTCTGTGGGAGTGGTTTTTGGAACATCATATCCCTTTTCCACTAATGTCCATACTTCCAGTCCAATGGACATCAGATAGCTTTTCTTTCTAACACTCTAGAAGACATAGTCTTCACCACTAAATAGGGGGATTTTTGATGACATCTTCAGTTGTTGATCCATTCTAATGTATATTCCTCTTCAAGTGATTTAAACCTTTTGTGAAGAGACCCGATCTGATACCAATTGAAGGATTATATCATGTCACTAAGAGGGGGGGGTGAATCAGTGACACAATAATTTTATCAATTTTTTTTTATTTATACAAACAAAATTTTGACACAATATTTTATCATGGAACCCAAATGGGAAAAACCACAAACGATTTTCTATTAACTGCAAAATTTGTTTTACATGTTACATAGAATGAAGATATTCTTCCTTTTTTATCAGCGCCAACTAATCAGGATGCACCCACACCCTTATTCATCAACACCAACTGGTAGGAGGCTACAACCCCCTATTTAGTCAGCTACAACTGACAAGGAAGCACCAACTTCCTCTGTAGGAACCAACCTACTCTTGCACCACCCAACCACCCTTGATTTTCTGAATCCAGACAAACTTTTGTTTCAAGTCTTTTACTGCATATCTCTCTGCTTCTTTGATTTAATATATTCTCTGATTCAGACTGCAGAGACACACTTCTTCTCAACACTCTTCCTCGTTTATATATTCTTCAAAACGGTGTGAGAGTGACACACTGTGTCCCTTGGTTTTGAACCATCGTACCTCTTTGTTCAACTTAACCATAATCATTGATTATTATTTTTACTTTGAAGGATTTTCGTAAATTGATCACATATGGAACAATTTCATCCTTTAAACTCAATCTCGAACCTCTGTTATTTTCACAGGAACCGAATTCTACGGAGGCGCTTCCTTCAAGCCATTACATGTGACCAAGCGTTACAGAACCATGGGATTATCAATTAGAGTGATGTATTATATTTTATTTAAATCCCTTATATCACATGACCAACGATGGTGACCAGACGCTAGTCTTAACGAGCGCTTGAGAGCTTATCAATTCAATGGTCATGATTCAATCTTCTGATGAGATAGACGACTAATGAAAATTCACCCTTCAGAACTTTGGGTTTTCAACTTTTCAAACCTTTGAATTAGATCAGATGGTTTATTTCACAGAAACAAATCAATGGTCAAATTTGATCCTTACACTCATCCTTTCATTTTTCAATCCAACGACTCAGACTTAATCAAACATTGAGATGGACAGCTATCAGAGCTTCGCCCTTCGAAACTTTGGGATTTAAAATTTTGAAACTTACACTATCCTTCCATTGTAATATGATCAATGGTTGAGAATAAACCTGAAGTGATCTTTCAGATTGGACGACTCGTATCCTTGCTAACATGGTCTACCACATGTCCTTGCTGACGTGGTCTGCCACATATCATTGCTGACATGGCCTATGACATATCATTGCTGACGTGGTTTGATGACATGATATCCCATAAGTCTTTGTTGACGTGGTCTCCCACCATGGTATGTCACATGCCCTCTTGAATCGGATGATTGAGGCTTACTTTGGATGATTTGGCAGTCGATAATTTATTTCGGCTCTCCGAGTCTCCGGGCTTTGGGAATTTCACATCTCAAACTTTCCGGAGCATAACCTCCTCACATATTTAGACCAGAAGTAAAAGATGTTTGTTCAATTAGGATCTTGGATCAACAGCTCGATCTGTCTACGGTGTTTCTCTTCTAGGTTATCCTGTCCTTCCACTTAGAATGATCCTGTTAGCGCTTCCATTTTTCTTTCCATTTAGAGTCGGTTTTAATTCACGTTGTGACCCATGTGTCCGAACATGTGAAATTAGGTACGTAACCCTGTGAGGTCAAGGTCAACAAGTGTCTGGTTGGCCCTTGGAAACAGGAAGGGATGTCAGAGTTGAAACTTATATAAGAGGTACGGTTATGTATTTTCCAAAGAGTCGAGTCCCGTTGAGAAACCAGTCTCTATGTGCCTAGGTCGAGTCAAGTAGTTAATGGAGGTTGCATCGACAATTACAACATGTTATTATCAGTTCATCATGAATGCCAAGATAATGAAAAATCACGACGTTCATATCATGAATTCCCAAAAAACCTTATCACCTGTATCCTACACTAGGGGATTTTCCATGGAAAGCCTACAACTCGACTTGAAACATCTTGTCACCATGAATTCACTGTCCTTGAACATGATTTCCTCTCTTATCCAACTCGTTATAAATCTTGGATGATCGACACTTTCTCCAGTCATAGAACCAGGCCCGAACTTTATTTKCAATTTCCCTTGCCACTCCAGTTTGTTCAGAACTCCCCCCCCCTGCGCATTTATTGGATATACTGTGTGCAGATTACACATAGGTCACGTCATGGAAACCTCTCRGAGCATAAGGAAAGGTGCGCRGAGCATCAAAATTGCAACGTCCGAGCCCCAAAATGATTGGGAGTCATTCTCACCTGTAACAACCATTCCCAAAGACGTGAAAGGAGATATTCTTTTACTTACAGAGAAGACCAGATCAAACCACCTAGAATTTGAAACAGAGGGATTCGAACAAGAAAGGAAGACAATAGGAGCCCCATCTCCCCAAAAAAAATGYCTCGGAAGAGGGGCAGGCCAAGGAAGAATAAGGAAACCGTGGAAGCTTGATTTTTAGAAGAGCCGCACGCCAGATTGGTATCCAAAGAAMTACTTGTGCAAGCCATCCAAMTAGAACCYATTGGAGGATCGAGCCATGAAGATAGGAGAATAACAAGGAAAGAAAATATCAYAGGAGTGAATGATCAAGATCCATCTTAGCAACTAAARCAGGAAAATCTAGCTATCGCTAAAATCTATCAGGAAAACATGGAATTGAGGCAGAAACTAGCGACAAAGACTACAGAAGCGTTCACAACACAAGATCACGAAGAGAACGTGGCATGGTTGAAAAGGAAGCTCAGAGAGGCACAGGAGACCATTGTACAACTACGAGAAGAACATAGATTGGTGGAAGAAAGGCATACAAAGCATCCCAGAGAAAGTGAAACGGTCGAGAAGGAAGCCCACGTGGCTCTCGCTAGCACGCAGGAAAATAAAGTTTAGCATGTGTTCATTTCTACATCTGAAAAACATAAGACAAATCTTTACGGTTTTGAAGGACACGTTTCCCTAAAGAACTATACCTTTTGATAATGACCTATTGACGGGCGAAAATGACCGTCCGTCAACTGGAAGAGTGGAACCGGTCCGGAGTTGTCTAAATAACCCAATCCATTTGGGATGAACCACCCTGACGGGTTTAGCAGCTCCGTTAGCCGATCTAAGTCCTAAGAAAACAAAAGAAAACTACTCTAAATTAACTAATATTACTAAAACTAACTATTAAAACAAACTAATAAAAACAAAACAAAACTATTAATATATATACAATTTACTATCTAATACTACACAACTATGATTTTATAAAATCAAATGATCACTTACTAACAGAGTCAAATTTAATTACAAATGTAAAATGTTTACAAATTGCAGATTTGAATGAAAACCTGAAAAACACATTTGTAATCTGTCCTAAGACAGCGAGACGAATGTTTTTTGATTTTATAATTTTATGAAAGGAAAAAAAATAAAAACTATTTAAACTAAACAACTAAAATACTAACTCTAACTACAAATCTAAACTAAACATATATCTACTAAACTACTTGAATTATACTATCAAATTAACTATTAAATACTAAATAACAAACTGACCTAAAGTAACGCTTCAGGTTTTTCTTGTGTATGCAATGATTGTCTTAGCTGATCGGAGGGAGGAAACCCGCATTGGATTCTCCAAGAGATTCTCATAAACTAGAAGCAGCTATGCTCTTCAAATATAATTACAGAACAAACAAGACATAAAAATTTACAGCAACCTTATGATCTATAAATCTTCACAGTTAGATAAATCTGTATGCAAAGATCTATACAAAATGATTCAATTAACGAAGAAAAGAAATCTGTGATTCATTAACTGAAACAAAGTAATTACTGTACTTTAAAAATGATGAAAGAGATCAGATAGGGATAACACATTAATCAAATCACATCAACCTACAATAGATTATGATAGCTAAAGTAGTCTATAATCAACTGCAAACTGATACGAAAAAACTTGAAACAAAAGTTTGATATCTTGAAAGCGAAAGCTGTTACAAGACATCAACTTTCGTCTCAGTCTAAATCAAAAATCCATAGTCTGGTTCTCCCACAATGAGGATGATGATCCGTTTATTACAAAAATGAAAAGTATTTAAAGACCTTCCACAGGGTAAAACATCCCTGTGGAATTTATCAAAACTGTTTACACAAATCTGGGAAAATATCCCAAGTTTCTATCTCTAACTCAAACTAACAACTTAAAAATAAAAACTACATCACACAGATATCCCCTAGACTGCCACATCATGCCCAATTGATTATTCCAATTTGGATGTACCTGAAAGAGGACAAAAATAGGCAAGTTAAAAGGATATTTTATTAATGAAATTGATAAAAATCTAATTTCTAAGACTAGCTACAGAATCCTGCGATTCTGTAGCTGGTCTAAATCAAACACAGAATCGTATTAAAGATCAATTCAAATMTTAAAAAACATATTCAAACTATAAAAATTACTTGTATGCAAATTGAACAAACTAAATCTTATTCAACCAAAAGRTAACAGAGATGGATACGCTCTGTTTAATTCGTTATCACCAATTCGGGKATACAAAATCATATCGAACAGTAATGAAATCGTTTTCATATCCAATTGAAATCCAAACCAACAATTTTAACAAATCATATGGAATCGTTTATGATGCCTCATCCATTAACAGGAAACACGATCGAATCCACACGAAATCAACAAGATCKTTTTCAGATTGATATAACTGTATTAACATAAACAAACGATCCATGCTATTAGTGAATTAGATCAAAAYTGGTGTGTAAATTATCACAAATGAAATCATAATGGAATTAATCGGTTGGTAACAGGATCTGTGGGACTCATCCAACGTTTKCTATTGCCAATTGGGGGCAGACATAATCGATTGATATTCAACGAAATCATTACTTGAATCAATTTCAAAAAYGAACTATTAAYCGAGTTTTCTCATACGAATTCAACAGAGACAAAGTCATTTTTGAAAATCAAAACCAATAGCACATTATCAAATCTTCTTTCGATATCAATCTAACTCAAAACAGGCAATCGTGCTAACTCAAGACACACATCAATCAAACCAAAACGAATCGAAACAGTTTGTGTTTGTTACAGCCATTATGAATCAACACAAGTCCATGATTATAGCAAGTAGATCATTAGCATGGGTCGAAGATAATTAAAATCCAATTGAGAATACTAATTCAATACAGAACAGAGTCGTTTTGAGTTATCAGGAGAAAACGAAACTAATTAAAATCGTACCAAATAAACCATCAAATAGAATTGATTTACAAACAAACCAAACCAAATCAAAATCAATGAATTGTTTGTACTAAACTAGGCACAACAAATCGCATAAACAAATCGTAACTATTTTTAATTTTAAAATGAATCTACCGTATAGGATTAAACCATAATAGAATCATGAAGAGAACTAACCGAAATCAAAACTCCATTATACATTAATTCAAGCCACTCCTGAAACGAAATTTAAAATTGAAAATCATACCTGGACTAAATGAAACGGCTTCGATTATGACAGTTTGGAATTGACAAAGGCTGTAATCGATTCGACATTCCTAAATACGATCGAACCAATGGTCTTCTTCTTGTTGTCATTAGCTTGAAGCTTGTCCCTTTCTCTTGACAATGCTGTAACTTGGTTTTCCAATGATTTAATTTTTGACTGTAACAAGGGAACATCGATATAGTAGCGTTCAAGCCACACATTACATTGAACACATGCTGTTTGATCGGGCTTCGAAATGACAGTCGAGGGTTTGTTTAGATCACCGAGGGTTTCATTATGAAACTTGATCCCTGGGTAACTAGGATTATTCTTTAGGAAAGGGGTAAATTAGAAACAAAGTCATAGGGTGGCTCGAAGCACAGACCATAGAAATAAGGGTACTCTCCATCCAGGAAGTGCTCGATATCAGAGTCTGAGTCTTCGCTGAGGACTATGGGCTTTTGATCAACACTAGGTTTAGGTTTATTCTGGGCAAATATCGATATCAATCGAGCATTCTTTTTAGCTTTTCTATTGACAGCAGGGTTACCCTTGACTTTCTTGCTCACAGGATTTTTTATAGCCTCATCCTTGTCTGTTATGATGTCGGGTAGGTCGATATCAGGGCTGACCGAGGGTTTGGGAGAGGGTAGAAGGGCATGGAAAGGCATGGGTGGCCCAACCTTAGTCTCGCTGACCACAGGCTTGTCGATTTGGACAGACTCTGAATCAACAAAACCATTTCGAGACAGAAAAGCTTGCCAATTATCGCCGTGAAGGTTTAAATGGTGAACGACGATGAGTTTGATCAGGCCATGGTGGAACAAGCTACTATCAGCATTCTCTCATTTAAACCTCTTTGACATCTTGTACAGACTACACTGGAAGTAAAATGGCATGTTCAATGAATGGCCTATGAAATTCATTAACAGTCGAAGGTGATAAAGAAAAATCAATCCATACCGACCCTCACAGGTCACAAATTGTTTAACCATTATCAAAAGATCATGCCACCTTGGTTTAAGCATGGAAATAGGCATACCTTTGTCACAGGATGTGACCTTCCGTGATATGAACAGTAATGGCCATGGCACCTCGTCGACTTTAGAGTTTTTAAACCATCGCTGGCCCGTGGCTGCCAATCCTGTGGCAGAGCTTATGAACTCTTCATTCAACTCAAGATGAATGTCACCTACTTTATCCCTACACCCATCAAAGGTAAGGACGAATTGTTGTGCAACAGTGAGGTTGAAGCCCTCGAACCTCTGTACAAACATGAGCCAACTATTATCCTCTAAATCTTTTCGGGMGTTATCGAACAGTAGMAGGGCTTGATTACCATTCGACTCAATTCGCACCACTGGTTCCATAGATAGGGGMACACGGTGAGCGATGTGAATGAGCCAGGGTTTAAACGCAGCATACGTAGGGGCAGAACGCTCACAGGCTTACCCAAAACTAGAAAAGGTGAAACAGGGATAGGGGGAAAAACATTAATGACATATCGTGCGAAGGTGGTGGAGCTATTTCTACCATGCAGAATAGTCATTACCATGGTACAACCGCCGGTGCTTACAACTTATCAAATCACAACGCATATGTGTTACAACCATGCCACTTCAATCAATCAATCAAAACCTTTGGTAAGTGGATAAAACATTCGTGTGAGCAATAGTTATAGTTTCAAAACTAAACAAATGAATCAAAACCAATACGAAGGGTTTGACTATGTGACATGTGTTGTATAGAATGATTCATACCAAGAGTTTAATCATAACACCAATTCCTTTTTATGTAACCAATGTGCCAAGTGAATTGATAAAATAACTTGTAAATCCAATCACCAATGCATCACAAACTCAATCACTCATGAAACGAAAATGTATAATCAATCAAAGAATGTCAAATAAGTACAGATCAAGAGGTCTTGCCAACTGTATAATGATAAGTAAAATGTAAATGAAATGGGCATATCGAGAACAATGATAATGACAATTCAGTGACGATTTTAATGCGACTTTGAAAACCAAGTTTTCACACTTGCAGTTGTGAAAACAAGAAGAAAGGTAATAGCGCAAAAAAATAAAAGTGTCGTTTTACTTGAGAACTGCGATGAAAATTAAGGTTTGCAAAACACTGGTGTAGGCAGCTTATAAGATAGTATAAAAATGTGAATTGGCTGCCAACACGACCGTGACTATCAAACAACCGCTTGCTACACACTTTCCTCTAGCAAATGAGCACGTAACAGAAATCAAAGCCGTTATAGCAGACAATAAGCTCCTGATAGACACCTGTTTGATGGGACACCTAATCAAACAAATACAATGACACATATTTTCTCCATATCAAAACCTGACCGATGATCAAATCCCCATGGCGAACCTGCAAACGATCTTGAGTGAACAGACATGATTATTGTCTATTTTTGGAAAGCACCATGCGAAGAGTCTTCAATGCATGCTGCTTAGTTTTCCTAGTCTTAGGGTTAGCAGTTAGGAGGCAAGGTAGCCCAAGTGGTGCCCTCGTTTATATATTTCATCTTTTCAATGTAAGTTAGGTTGGTTGGCAAATTTGGTAGACGAAAGCTATTGTATGTAATTTGAGTTTTCGACCGGAATTTAATGCAAAGGTCCTGTAACTTGATGAAAAGATTCTAGTTGTAGACATTGGATGTATTGTGTTCCTCTCTTTACATATGTGCTTCCTATCATCTTTTATTCATATCTTTTTCTGTCTATTTCAGAACGAATTTTCGAACCTGTGGATTCGCTGTGCAACACCCCTTGTTCATGTCCAAAGGGAAGCTGGGGGCTATGGTGCTTGAAAAGAAAGGGATGTTATGGTCCAAATGGAAGGGATCTAGGGCAAGCTTTCAACTTTCAATATGGAAAGGGAACTATCTATGGAGGTAACCAAGAGAACAATGCGTAATAGGGAAGGGACAGGAGACTGAATCAACCTGGTAGGTACTATAAAACTAGGGACTCCCGACAATGAAACTGGTCCAACCAATAAACATGTGCATGGTGCCTGCCCCAACTGAACCTTAGGCCATGGATAAACTCGATCTTGTCTCAACCTCGACCAACCAATATAATACTATGAGTGAAGTGAGTTTTGACCTCAAAAGAGAATCGATATTTTTGGGTCCCCTTGGGTGGGGCAGGAGTTGCTGACCTACTCTCTTAGATAATAACGAAATAGAAAAACACTCAAGGCGTTGGAATAGACGGGGACAACAAACCGAGCCTTGCACAAGTGACACAAGCAAGCGCTTAGATAAGTGCGACAAGCAAGTCAAGCGCTTGCTATTGAAATCGATTCTTCTTCCTCTCCTGCTACTGGTGCTTCCACCTTTGGCTCTATACTCATAAGGTATCCCACGTTTTCTTCTAAAATTTAACTCCGAATTAACCTGCAACGGTGCTCCGAGTTAATTCCTATGTTTTTCTCCCGCCTCACATTACGGTTTTACACCGAAGACTATTGCTCACCTAGCCTTATCCTCTCAAGTTCATTCACTGAGTCATTTGTCCCCATATTCTCTTCAGATCAACTCCATAGCCCAAGTCTTACTTTCTTGCGCCAATATAACCAGAACCCATTATATCAAAGGTGTTAAATCTAGCCACTTCTTTCAAATCCATATCCTACTCGAAGACCGCGCCTTCCAAGAGAGCCCTCTCCAGATCCGAAAGGCAAGTTTCGGGTCTCAAAGTCGGTTGAAAAAGTTACCTTCGTCATCTGTTTATCAGCCAAACAGTTTTACAGAGTGCTAACAGATCCAACAGATGACAAAAATTCGCATAAATGAGATCTTAGATATTACCTCGCTTATCCTATCCTTCCACTCGAAAATGATCTGACGGATGACAAGAATTCGGGTTTGATCTAATGGCTAACGGGTATTCAAATAATCAAATTCTCACCCCTTTAGCCTCTCTTATCCTATCCTTCCACTTAAATTGATCTGACGGTTGTGAATATTCTTGAAGAAGATCAACGATCAAGGATGGTTGTGGAACCACAACTTGCGAGTGATTTAACTCATCACCAAAACTCTGCAATTTGAATTTGTGTGTTGTTGTTGAGTCAACCACAATCATCGATATTCGAAGCTATAATATCAGATAGTCCTGAATAATTGCGGGATTGGAACTAGTGTGATATTTAATTGTCCTTTCAATCTTTGCAATCTATCCTTGTTGTTAATCTGGCGATTGCGCATCTGACAGTCACAACTTAATAAGACTTAATATGATCACTTTTTGGATCTACCACAGTCATCGATATCTGAGTCTGTGAGATCTGACGATTTAGACCAATTGTGGGATTGGAACTAGCGAGTCATTTAATTCTCCTTATGATCCCCGCAATTCATCCCTGTCATTGATCTGACTTGCAGATTTGACGATCATGATCCTTCAATGATCCTCAAGCCCACGGTCACTCATATGACCGATGTTTGTAGGGTTTAGACGATCAACACGATCAATTTCTTGATCGGACGGCTAATGAGGCTTCTCACTCTGATAGAACGGCTACTGAGACTTCTCACCCTAAGAATATGCTTTTCCTTTCGAGATTTGATCTCTGCATTTGCTAACCCTCCTGATATTTTTATCATAGGAACATTGTTGATCCTATCATGATCAACAATAATCACAAATTTCTTCAGCCTATCTCTGCATTTGCTAACCCTCCTAAGGTTTTATCATAGGAACATTTTTTATCCTATTGTGATAAACAATAGTCACGAATTGCTTCAGCCTTAATGTGATGTTCTTTTGTTGATTCTTAGTATATTATTATTCTTCCCTGCTTATTATGACTATTGACATCAATGAAAACACATGAATGACAATATGTCCAAAAGAAACATCGTCCTCTATGTTGAAAACACCATATATATACAATTTTGTACATTAAAAAAATGGGTATTTCCATTTTTAGGGTTTCTTCTAGTTCCAATGTGGCCTCATCTACTCCAAATTTCTTCCATTTCACCTTTACCTACACAATGACTCGATTCTGGAGAAATGTTTCTCTCATTTCCATGATGTGTTGAGGTCCAGGATAGAATTCTCTCTCTGGTTCCACTTGTATCACAATCCAATCAATAACATGATTAGAATAATGAACATACTTATTTAACAAAGATACATGGAATACATTGTGATCTCTAATAGTAGGTGGCAAAGCAAGTCTATATGATACTGGTCCCACTCTTTCCAAGACTTGAAACGATCTACAGTAGCAGGGTGCTAACTTCGCACAAGTCCCCATCCTTAGGGATATTATCTTGGGATTTACCTTGAGATACACATGATCTCTCACCCAAAACTCTTTATGAGTTCTCTTGTTGTCTACATATCTCTTTTTCCTATACTGAGTTGCTTTCAAATTATGTTTTATTCCAATGATTTCTTGCTCCATTTCCTTTAGCAATTCTGGTTCAAGTGTGATCCTATCCATTGGATTGTCCCAACTAATTGTAAATCTAGATTTTCTACCATACAAATCCTCAAATGGAATCTTGTTCATTTATTTATGATAACCATTGTTATAGGAAAAATCTACCAAGGGTATATATTCTTCCCACTATTTGTGTTGGTGCATGACATGCATCCTCAACATGTCTTCCAATACTCGATTCACTCTTTCAATGTAACCATTTTTTTGAGGATGGTCAGATGTGTTGAATTCTAGTTGTGTTCCTAAACTTGCAAATAAGCCCTTCCAAAAATTCAAAGTGAGCTTTGCATATCTATCTAAAATAATAGTCTATGGTAGACCATGAAACTTGAAAATTTCCTTCATAAAAATGTTAGCAACATCTATAGCTTTAAAATTACATTTAATGGGAATAAAGTGAGTTTCCTTGCTTAGCTTATCCACCACTACCATGATTKCATCTTGTTGTCTATATGCCTTTGGAAAACCAGTGATAAAATCCATGGAGATTGTCTCCCATTTCCACTCTGAAATTGGCAATCGATGGAACAATCTTGTAGGGTGTTTGTGTTCAACTTTGACTTGTTGAMAGTCCAAACACTTGGCAATATTTAATTTATTTATGACTGGAGGAATAAAAAACTGGGTCAATCTCGTACTCGTGTGACACGAGGTCGATTCCAACTACTACCACTATAACCTCYAGGTTCCACACACATGCCCCTTTTGCAGGAATGGGTGAATCGAGGGGATTTGAACTCAGAACCTCATAAAACATAACACTTCATATCATAGCAATTGAGCTCCCCCATGGGGGCTCTAAATTTGAATGACATGGGGGTGGGATTTGATCCACTTATGYGTGCACAAGTCATGATACCATTTAATATAGTATCTCTGKGTGCAACCACACATTTGACCACTACCTCAAGGTGCYCCCATGGCTCCAGGTAAAGCACTCACARGAATTGAACCTTTCCCAATGGTKAAAAACTCCTCTATTTCCATCATTGGATCCAACCCATTTGGAYGAAACACTTGRAAATATACTAAAAAATGTCTTACTTCATTCTTGACCAATAATGCAACTACCTTACTGTTTTTATCATCTTCTGGTAACTAGGATGAACTACATAAGGTATTCTATGAAATTCATCCATGATCAAATGTTTCAACTCTATTGAATCACGCACATATAGCTTTTTTTTATTCAATAGTAAATCATTAGGTGTAAGTTGATATCCTTCATACTTTTTTTCACTGGGTTTTTGTTGCAATCCCTCTCTAACTAGATTGAAAATCTTATCTTCCTACAAGAGAATTTTAATTCTCTTCTTGATTTCGGACTCACCTACACTTGTTGATGCTAAGTGTATCATATACACACTTCATTTGAGTGCATTTTCCACTTGATTCTCTTTCCCTTTTATGTTTTTGATCTTGAAATCAAACTTTCTAATCATTTCCATCCATATAGCATGTCTTACATTCAATTGTGGTTGATCAAATAAATACTTTAAACCGCAATGATTTGTCATCAAGACAATTTTTTCCAAGCAAGTAATGCCTCCACATATTTAACACATACACAATCATTGTAAGCTCCAAATCATGGGTGACATGCCGCTTGTCATGCTCATTTAGTTTTCATGATTCATAACAGACAACTTGTCCTTATTTAATAAAAACTCCACTGAGTCCTTCTTTGCACACATCTATGCAAACTAAGAAATATTTCTTAGGGTATGTGATCTTCAAAACAAGGGCGTTGGTCAAAATATACTTTAGTTGTCGAAAGGTGGTTTCACACTCTATTGACCATACACATTTCTTCCCCTTCCTTTTCAATGAATTAATGGGATGACCGATCTTGGAAAATCCTTTAATGAACCTTGTATAATATCTCGCTAATCCCATGAA
>JASDQU010515192.1:103286-126931 GCA_032191745.1 Picea mariana | reverse complement strand
CCTCAGCGAGCTCAATATCCTAGCGGCTATGTTTCCTTCCAGCGTTTAGACTGAATGAAGGAGGTGTGGGCCCATAACCTGTTAGATTATAGAAGAATGTGTGCTCGTTTTACCATTGACAATACCCTCGTCATCCAACCATAGGCCGAAGCCACCCTCCGAGAACCTTAACCTTGACTGAGAATTACTCCGGAAGCAAACCCTAAGCTAGATAGCCAAACAAGGTGTAGCGCATCTTCCTCCAAGGATAGCACACCAACAATAATTGATCAGATAGTCCAAACCCTAGCCAAGAGATAGTCCAAGCCAACACTGAAACTGCTAGTTGCAGCAGCTGCATCTGCAGCTCTCCTCCACACATGCGCACCAAACTGGGAACTACAGTGTGCACCACTTGCTCTCTGCAATTCTGAGATGTGTCAAAATGAGAACTGGCGCCCTTTATTTATACTGGTTTTGCCAGATTTGCTGGGGCCGACATCTCCTTCTGGATATGTGTCTGTTCAATATATTATTATTTCTGGCCGACTTCTTCTCTTGGAAGCTAATAACCTAATATAAATTATCTTCTTGAGCCGACAAGACTTATAGGGTTATTAGCCAACTCATTAGGGTTTTCTCTTGCTTTCCAGAGTCTTCTATTCTCGTCAGGTTCACATGTGGAGGTAAATACCTCCCGCAGCTACCATAATATTAACAGTTTATCCTTCAGAGGGAGTCACTTGACTCAGAGGGAGTCAAAGCTATTTGAGGAAGAAGAGGAATAGAACCATCATTAAGGCAACCAATGCAATAATGCATGATCATAATCTTTCTATGATTCTATGGGCATAAGCATGCATGACACAAGTATATGTTTAGAACAAGAGTCTTCACCAGACTTTGAAAAACATAACTCTCGAAGAAGCCTTCACCGAAGTGAAGCCTGAGATTGAACAGTTCAGGATATTTGGGTGCCCAGTGTATTTTCATGTACCCAAAGAGAAGCAGTCCAAGCTAGACCCTTCAGGGAGAAATGATACATTTATGGGATAACAATGAATGTTCAAAGACATTCTTGATCTACATCCTTGGTCAGAGACAGATTGAGACAAGCATAGATGTTGTCCTTAAAGAAGAGAATCTTTCAAAGATCCAAAGAATCTCAGATCGAGATTGACAATGAGACAATACATTCTCCCCCTTCAACAGTTTAGAGGGAGACAAACATTATTCATGCTGATCAAGTTGCTCCAGTTGATATGTTCAGAGATATTGCAGTAGGGCATAAAAGGCCTACCTAGGCTCACTTTGCAGGAGGCAGAGAAACATACAAGCCCCTCAAGACACATCTCGAGAAAGAAAAAGATATTTTTGAGCTATCCTTCAGTCATGAGCCACTTCATTGATTCTGAGCCTCCTTGTCTTGGAGAAACAACAGGAGAACAGGTATGGCAAGATGCCATAACAGAAGAATACCAATATATCTTAAAAAAAATGATGTATAAGATATTGTTCAAGGAACAGAAGGGAAGTTTGTGGTGACTTCCAAGTGGATCTATAAGATCAAGCATGCAACTGATGGAAGTGTCGAGAAATACAAAGCGAGATCTATAGCCAGAGGATTCTCACAAATAGAGGGAGTTGTTTATGATGAGACACTTGATCCAGTATGCTCGATATACTTCCATCCGTACTACCATCCATGAGTTGGAAACTATATCAGATGGATAGATTCTTGATGAGTTTGGGTTTTCAGCAAGAGTGTTGTTGATCCAAACCTATATTATTACAGTGTTGGTAACGAGAGCCTTTGATGAATTATTTAGAAAGCCCTGTTGTTGGATATACGTAAGCTTTGACTTCTAACTTCGAGATGAAGGATCTGAGTATGATGTACTACTTCTTAGGACAAGAAGTATGACAGAGGATCGATGATATTTTCTTGAGTCAAGGAAGATATAAAGTAGAACTATTAAAGAAGTTCAGTATGACAGAATGCAAATCCATGGTGATGGATTTGAAGAAAAAAAGATTGATGATGATTCAGACGAGATTGATCCACAACTGATTGGATCATTGATGTATCTGGTTAACACCAGACTTGATTCATGCTATGTAGTGAATATTCTTAGCCAATCCATGAGCCAACTGAGACAGACTCACTAGAGAATAGTAAAGCATGTATTGAGATATACACGAGGCGTAGTTTGATATGGTCTGAGACATGCCTCCAAGTGTGAAACCGAGTTTGCAGGGATATGCCTATACAGATTGAGCAGAGAGCACAGTAGACTAGAAGAGCACATCCGATTGTTGTCTTACCGTGAAGTTTGCCATGGTTTTCTGATGCAGCAGGAAACAAAACTCCGTAGCCTTGAGTACCACAAAAACATAGTATATAACATCGAGTGTGTGAAGCAATGTGGCTTCACAAGCTTCTGACAAAATTACTTGATTATGAGACAATTTCTATGATGATAACAAGAGCCATGTGTAAATTTCTTTGAGAACCTTGTGTTTCATGACAGATCGAAACACATTGACATAAAGTTTCACTATATCAGAGACATGGTGAAGAGGAAGACAATACACATGCAATATCTCCCCACTCATGAACATATCACATATATCTTTACCAAACCACTTGCCAAGACTAAGTTTGAGTATTTTCGTGAGATACTTGGCCTGATGAAAAATGCCTCCCTCGCTGAGAGGGATTGTTGATGATTGCAGCTACGTGAGACATTCTCCAACTTACAAACCTGAGAGAAAGCCCCTGAGAGGGGTGTGGTTCCTATCTGAGACATAGCTGAAACATAGAGATGGCCTCCTCCTTACAAAGAGTTGAGAAGAACTCCAGATGATTCTCCCGTGTAACGCAATGAGAAAAGAGATCTGCAGAGTTGGAGGTGTCTATGGCTGAGCACAAGGTGAACGTGTGAAATCCCAAAGTGTTGGGTACATCCTCATGAGAATAGAAATGAAGATGATGTATTAGCCTCCTCTCAGCAGAAGAGTTGATGAGAAACTCCAGATGACTCTCTTGTGTAATGCAGTGGGAAAAAAGATCTGTTGAGTGGATGTGCCTGTGGACGAGTACAGATGAATGTGATCCTAGTGGCTGAGCACTAGTGAAGAAGTGGATCTTTTGTGTAATGCACCGAGCCAGAGATATGGACATCCCTATGGATGTGCCCCTAGTGGATGAGCACTAGTGGGTGTACAAGATCCCTTGCTATATTGTTCAAGAGTCAGAGCTGCCTGTAACCCTAATTGTAATGTAAAGGGTATAGGTCAGCCCCACCTTAATGTGATTAATATTTAATGTAAAAAATAATTAATCTGGTTAATATTAATTATATTGTGAGCTAGTGAGGTTGGCTCTGTTGTGCCAATAGACACTTCTGTTGACAGGTTCAGTCTAGTATAAGTAAAGGTAAATTCCTCATTGATGAATCATATCCTTCATGTGAGTTTGGAAAATTCAGCAAGTACACCTTCTTGGGAAAAGTGCGCACCTCTCTTGGGCGCTAGTCTTCTAGGGTTTGATCACCCTCTTGTGTGCTAGGTTTTATTGGTGGTGAAGGTCTTTTTCTTGAAGAATATATCAAAATATTTTGGTTGGGTTTTCTTCCCTCGTTGAGAAGGGTTTCCCATGATACTTCTTGTGTTCTTGTGCATGGTGTTTCTAATTGTGATCTTGGTTGCTGCAACATCAATGGTAATGATTTAGTTAAATGCAAAAATGGAATGGACTTCATACTTAACCTTGCTCATAGAAAAATCAACAAGATTGTCCAAATTTATCTTGATGATTTGACTGTTTATTCTAAAAAACGGTTGGATCATTTTGGTCATCTTAGAAAAGTTCTCATGCGCTGCAGAAAATTTGGCATTTCTTTAAATTCTTCCAAATCTGTTTTTGGTGTCACGAAGGGCAAGCTCCTCGATCACATTGTTTCTGATTTACGGACAAGTATAGATCATGAGAGGATTACTGCCATTCTAAACCTCCCTGCCCCCACCTCCAAGAATGAAGTTCAAGCTTTCATGGGAATTATTAATTTTGTCCGTAGATTTGTTCCTGATTTTGCTGTCATGGTTAAACCAATCCATAATCTTCTGAAGTAGGATCGTTCTTTTTCTTGGACAAATGATGTCGAGAATGCTTTCCTTAGGACTAAGAAAGCAATCAGTTTCGCATCAGTTCTGGTGAAACTGGATTTCGAGAAAGACTTTATCATATATACCAATGTCACCGAGGAAGCGATTTCTACTATCCTCTTACAATGTGATGACCAAAACAATGAAAAACATGTAGCTTACATGAATCAAAGTCTATGAGACGATGAGATCAAATACTCTTATATTGAGAAACATGTTTTTTCTCTTGTTAAGGCTATAGAAAAAAATTGCCATTTTGTTTTGGGCAAACATACGCAGGTAAAAGTCCCTTTGTCTACTGTCAAGTTTTTGATTTCACAAACTTATCTTTAAGGAAAACTTGCACATTGGCTTGCCAAAATTCAGGACCATGATTTGACGATTATGACTTCGAAGAGAATCAAGGGGCGAGACTTAGCCCTTCACTTAGCTCAGCACCCTGAACCAAGTGAAGAACTTGACGACCAAGATAATCCTCTTTCAACGCTATTTTATATTGAAAATTAGAATCTCTCTCGATCCGAGTATCCTTGGTATAAAAATATGGTGTATCATTTGCAGTATCAAAGGTGTCAAGATTGGTTGGATCCTCACCAGAGAAGGAGACTCCGTCTTGAAGCTTCCAAGTATATCATTTTAGGAGACTTTTTGTTTAGGAGGTCTATTGATGGTTTGCTACTTCGATGTGTAAATGATGAGGAAACACATAGATTATTACGCGAGATCCATGGATCATCAACATCTGTCATTAACATCGGTGACCATTTTTCTACTAAGGCTACTGCTTTTAAGATGATAAGAAATGGTTATTACTGGCTTACGATATTCCACGATTCATATAAATTTGCAAGATCTTGTGATAAATGCCAAAGATTCGTTGGGAAAGAATGTCTTTCTGCCATGCCTTTACAACCTGTCCTTATAGATTTCCCTTTTTCTAAGTGGGGCCTAGACTTTATTGGTCCTATCAACCCTCCATCTTCTGCAGGGCATATCTTTATTTTGACAACTAGTGATTAATTTACTAAGTGGACCAAGGTTGTTTGTCTTAGACACGCACATGATGAGCAGGTAGTTTCTTTTGTAGAATCTAATATCTTTTCTAGATTTGGCATCCCATTAGAGATCATTACGGACAATGGCCAAGCCTTCATATATGCAAAATTGACCCAATTTCTGGTTAAGTTAGGTGTCAAACATTTCACTTCATCTGCTTATCACCCTCAGGGAAATTACCAAGCAGAGTTCACTAACAAGAATCTGGTTAGGATCATAAAGAGAATCATAGATGACAAACCTCACCAGTGGCACACACTTCTCACTTATGCCCTCTGGGCAAACTGTACAACCACCAAAGAAAGTACAAGCTTTACTTCCTTTCAACTCGTATATGGCCAAGAGGCTATTTTTCCTACTGAACTAGAGCTTTCCTTCTTGCGGTTGATGTTACAGACTAAAGAATTAAATTCTTCTAATGTTCCCCAAAGGATAAATGCATTGTTATCCCTGGAAGAACAAAGAAACTTTGCCTTGGAGAACCTAAAAAGAAGGCAACAAACAATGAAAAAATATTTTGAAAAATGAGCAAAGGTTGTTGAATTCAAGATTGATGACAAATTTCTACTATGGGACTGAGCCCATGCTGAAAGAGGGAGACATTCTAAATTCCAAAAATTATGGCTAGGACCTTTCAAAATCACTTTTATCCTTGGCACAAATTCATACCTTCTAAAGGACTTGGAGGAGCAATTGTTTTCTTAAAGTACTAATGGTTTCCACTTGAAACATTATGTGGAACCAACTTGATCACTAATGCTTTGTGTAAACATGACTGTTGTATATAGTCCTTTGTTTTACTGTTTTTTTTTACTTAGGTTTGTTGAGTTTTAATTTCTGTTGTTTGTTTTACATGATCATCAGAAATAAAGTTTGGATCAATTCTTACATAACAATGCCATTCTGTAAGTATTGTTGATTAATGAAAATAAGATAAACACAATTGTCACGATGTCCTCTTTTTGAGACACCGTTGGGATAACTTTTTGCTTTCAATATTGTTGTAGTATAGTTAGTTTTGTTTTCTTCCTTGTTTCTGCTATCCCTTTCTTCCATCCATCTTGAGATTCAAGAGCGTATCATAAGCATTCTCCTTGAAATTCTAAAAAACATTATCAGTTATGAATCTTATTCGATTGTTATGCATACATGACCAACTCCCATCATACATCTCAATTTCCATAAGTTATTCCCTGAAGTCTGTTTCATCATTTCCCTTAAACCATCATTTCCCCCCTGTTGCATAACTATTCTTTTCAAACAGTTTTTGATTATCTACTTTTACTGGTATGTGGAACCAAACATTCTGAGTTCTAAATCTGTTGAGATCAGATTTCCCTGTGGAGTCGCTAGTTTGTTGACGTCCAAAAGCGTAACATGAAATTCCTGCCTGCGAATGAGTTGCAATGCATTATTACTTATATACATTTAAGATAATACTAAATAGGTGGGACCCATTTTTAGGAAAACAATGATGGAAAGTGCTTCTCTTATTTGCGCTCATGATTACCTTACGAGAAAGATTCTACAGTTGAAAATAAACAAAGAAATTCTAGCATGTTTCCATGTGCAATTGATGGATGCTGAGTGTGCTGACAATTTGATTTTTATTTTTTTTAAAGAGGAGAAAATGTTTGTTTTAATAATAATTTTGGTTTATTTTGCTACACCTAGATGTTGACATATTATTCAAACTCCAAGAACATGCCACATTGCAACTTATGATGTATTGGAATTATGGTTTACTTGTTATATATTGCGGACAATTGATATGTTTTATGGAATGACAATCCTCTCTTAGTAAGAAATGTGGGACATGTTTTGGTGCTAAGTGTTGAACAAACATATAATACTTATGAGATCTATGTAGGGGGGTAGGCGGGGGTGATTCGATTTTGAATGGAAATGTTATGTTTGGTGGCGAATTGGATATACATGGTTGACTATATGTTTTATGGAAAATGTTTTGGAAGTTTGGGTGCGCTCCATACTTCGATGTGGTTGATGACAATTAATGTGAAAAGAGGGGAAACGATGTGCATTTACTGCACGACATTCTTACCCTACGTCAAAGTCGCCACCTTCACTATACTCATGCTTGTTTTGGTTGCTCTGGTTAGTATTGCCTCCGTTTTTTTTTGCCTTTGGAAGAATAATGTTGCTCTTTAGCTTTCTGGCATTCTCCTTATAGGTATGTTGGCTCTTATCTCCCCAGTCATGAACTGTAACTTTGCTCCGAATAAAATCATTATGTTGGCTCTTAGAGTTTGCATGTAGAGTGTTTTCTTTCCGAAGATTACAGTGGATGTATGTGGTAATTCTGGCTGTGCAAATTACATTTAAATTGGGTTTCTTCTTGTTGGCATTTAAATGTTTCAAGTTAAGAAATTTGTTTGGAATTCCATTTTGTTTGAAGTATGTGGTTGTGTTGCACCCATAATGAATGCTGGTTATTATGGTATGACTGTTGGCAAATGATTATGGCGAATACATTCGGTTTCACTCATTTCTTATTATTAAATTTTGAAGGGTTTTCTCTTTGAAATAAAAAGAACAGTTGGGTTTTTGTGATTATTGCGTAATGCCATGCCCTCTACCCAATCCTTGGAAGATTTTCGACCCTTTGTATTATCATTCCACTATTTGAAAATATATTGGAGACCTGTGTATTTTCCTTGCGACCACTTTGGGAGGTCTATGGAAAGGTTTGTTTTGGGAAGAAATATTTTTTTTTGTTTTGCTTTGCAAACCCCATTTCAAAATATTTCTCCCATGTGCCTGCCCATGCCTTGGTTTTTTTATCCGATATATGGACAATTACTAAATTTGAACTCGGGTTTGATATTTGTTATGGTGTTGACCCAACAGTGGGAAAGATTGGTTATATCCATGAAGTCTTGGCTTGTTTGTTATTTATCTATGTGGGTTTGGTCAATTTTGAAGTTATATGATTTTGAAAAAAACAATGACCATCAGTTTCACATTGAGGTTTCGAACCCAATCCATTTATGCAACAATTATTGGGGTTGTGATATAAATTTTACATAATGAAAGTTAGATGGCTTTAGGTTTGTTTTCTCAGCCTCCCATGCTGGCTTGAGACAATCTGGTTATAATTGTTTTCAATTGACTTTGTAAATAATCTCCTATAAAAGGTTTTGCTAGTTTAAAAAGAAAAGTGGAAAATGGAAATTGTAAAGTTTGATAATCCTGGAATTTTCCTTGGGTTTTATATTGAGCACTGTAAAAATTGTTGTGTATTGGATTTGAATTATTTACAGAGAAAGATTTTTGGAAAATAATGACAATATCGATTTTGAAAGTCAATAAATGTTATTTATGTAATAGAACAATAATCGTTTCATTCCAGTTCATTATCTCACTTTTCGCTCATTACAAAGCCCACCATCTTCCCAAATACATCTAATTTATCCCCTGTTATGTTATCATGAATTGCATTTAAAAAAAAAGATTAAAAAGAAAAGGAAGATGACTGGTGTTGGAAGTTTGGATATGGAGACATTGTTTTATGAGGAAGTTACCTTTGCTTTTGCTTGAACAATATCCATTGGTTGGTTCTTGTCCATGCTACCACTTTTCGCTCATTACCAGCCCCCCATCTTCCCAATAGCCCTATCACTCCTTGTTCAAATGACAATTGATTATTGAATTTAAAAGTATGATGGATGGATGGATTGCATGTGATTTTGTTGTGAATGATAGAGCCAACCTTTTGATTTTATTTAGGTAGAGTATTGATGCATGGATTGTTAAGAGTTTTTCATAACATGGTTGGAATATTGTTTCAGGATGAGTTTCTTTAGCAGAAGCAACAATGACATAGGTGCAAATAGAGGCAAAGGAAATAATTGACAAAGACGCCATAAAAAACCACGATTTTCGATACATTTTGACGTTGATCCGCAAGAACTAAATCAACTTTTACCAGATGGGTTTTCTAATTTAGTTGGTCAAGGAATTCTGCAACCTATACTTGAGAGGCCTCCTTTCCATCCACGTCAAAATTTCTCTGGTATCCATGTCTCGTCTCATGTGTCTATGCAGCGAGAACCACCTGCCAATGATGGCTAGCAAGAAATTGTTCATCAACCTGTAGCTCATCACCATGGTTGGCCTACTGTATCGTTGCCATTACCCCCTCCTCCACCACCAATCAACCTAAATGCTCAAGTTGATCATGCTGCCTCGCCAGTCCAGTCCTCTCATGTAAGAAAAAGGCTAAAACCTTATGTTCTCAAGCCAGAGCTAGATAAGGGAAAATGAGTGGCCAATCCCTCCAATTCCTCCAAAGATTCATTTGAATCTGTGTCTTCCCATGTTCACCTCAAAAATAGTTTCTCTCATATCATCATTGAGATTCACCCACAAGATCCTAATCAGTTGGAGACTGTTGCACAATAAAAGTCAGAAATGGGATCAAAAGAGGGCAGCAGTGAGAAGAGGCAAAATGTCTCACACAACAAATATGGGTTTTAGTGTTTTTTTTAATGATTTTCTTTTAAAGAAAAATCTTATTGGTGTGATAAAAAATGTTTTGAACAACAAGGACATATTTAGAATTAGACAAGATGTTTTGGGACAACATGAGTATTACTCTATTTTTGGCTATAGTCATGTTTTATTTTGATCTTAAAATATTTTGACTATTTATGATGATGGGAGTTACAAGGCGAATGTTTGAGTTAATTTTTTGGCGTATTATGTTTCATGTTTTGACAATCATTTAAAAAACGAAAATGGAGTGACAAGGGGTCCCACCTATTTAGTTATTATATAAATAGACCCTTATTTATATATTATTATTTATTTGTCTCAACAAATTAGCTTAAGATAATTAAGCTTAATAAGAGGAAGGTAGTTGAACTACCATAACTTATTGGCAAAAAACAAAAGCTCAATCAAATGAAGAGACAAGGAGAAAGAGAGATAAAAGGAGAACTTCTGCTATAAGGTTTTCTCTGTACTTGTGATATACTTCCATTCTTCGTTCATTCCGAGTTTACTAGAAGACTTAACCATCTTGATGACAACAGGGTCTTATTGAAGGCAATAGGATTTGTTGACCACCTGTTTCGACTAGGGGGTCAACTCCATGTGCCATGAAACTATGTACTTGAGGGCGAATCAAAGTTGAAGACTTACTGGTTTTACAAGACATTTTTACCCCGACACTTCTGTTTGTAATTGGAATTTTCGCTTCCCTGTGTGGGATAATAATGTAATGGGTCTACATGTATCATATTGTAGGTTAGTTTCCTATGACTTTATCATTAGGGAAGTCCTTTCATCGAGTGTTTTTTATCCTCAGGGATTTTTTTTTTTTGTATTGGGGAATCAACAATGCGTGGTTCTCGTACTCGCGTGACATGGGGTCGATCCTTGTCGGCTACCACTATAACCCCAGGTGCAACCACCAAGACTGCAAGAATGGCGCACAAGTAAATCGTGGTGAGAATCGAACATGATACCTCATTTTACAAATTTCCTTCCATTTACACGACACTTTTCAATCCGTCTACACCCCTGCGGGCTTTATCCTCAGGTAATTGATTTGGCCTAACCAACCATTTTAATTACCCTTGAGTTTTTCACTCCCAATAATCCTCGAAAGTGGTGAAAGACGTTCTAATGATCGAGCCCAATAGGTGACTAGGGTTTAAGAATATTATAAATGACCATGCTAGACATCTCCTAGAGTCTTGCAGAATTTTGTTGAGTCTAAGTAGTTTTTTTTAATTTTTTAAAATTACTCAATTAATGGTAATTTTAATTATTTTTGATGTAAAAGTGTAAAAAATTTGGTCATTTTGATAGGGTTGTGAGTACTCAAAAGAAATGGAATAAGACCCCCTACACCCTTGAACCAGTTTCATCTCAATTGGACAAGTTTTGCTAGGTCATTGTTTTTGAGGAGTCTAAGTCAGCATTGAGTCAACAATTTAATTGCTTAATTGACAAAGTCAAAATGTCATTTTTTTGTAAAAAATAAGAAAAAAGGTTTGAGAGAGAGTGAGAAATGTTTCCTAACCTTTTTCCTAAGTTGAAAAAGTAATTTTCCACTTAAAAGATCCCCCTTGCTTAACGAACAACTTAAAGTGGTGTTCCCTTACTAATTGACATGTGGGAATTAAAAAGTTTAAGTAAAAAAAACCATCTAAACCCTAATTTCGCCCCCCTTGGTGTCTAACCTCATGTTTGACCATAGGAAAATGTGTTTTCCCCATTTACATTTCACCTCTCAAACCCTAACTCACTACCAAAACCCTAAAATTGACTCTTCTTTGACTTTGTCTATTTCTCTTGGATGTGTGATACTTGTAACTCATCCAAGAGGGATCTCTCTCCTCTCCCAAGTATAAAAAAATGCTCACCCCTCTCTCATTTCATATCTCTTCTCAGCTATTGTTACTATACCAAAATCTCTCTCTCTCTCTCTCTCTCTCTCTTCTTGTTTTCATTTTTTCTTCTCAAGCTTGTGGCAAGTATTTGCTCAAGCTTGCTTCTATTCTAATAAATAAATTTTTGGATGATCCATGGTGTTGAGAGTTTTCTTGGTGCCATCTTGCTACATATGAGATGATCTTGTTCTTGTTTATTTTTATTGTGTATGCTTAGCTTATAGATCTAGAGTAGGAACTCCAAACAAAGTATTTTGCTTGGATAGATTTGTGGTAGTATTATCATAGAGCTAGTGAAATGTTTATTTGGGTATTGCAAAGTATTTTTCTTTATTATCTAGATCTACTCACATCCTCTCTATTTTTGTAGCTTTTCTCACAAGACTTATAGGTTACCTAAGGGTTTGGAGTGGAGATTTCAGATCTGAAAATCTTCCTTTTCACCCACTTAAACCCTCTAAATATTTATGTTTTATATTTATGTTCTTTTTTATACATCTTTGGACATTTTAACATATTTGGATAGAGTTTAAAAACATATTTACTTGCTGTAATTTACACAGAAAATTTCAGGTTATTGCTATAATATAATTTTTCACAATTTTTTGTTGTTTTTGCAGATTTTCCAACAAGTTTTCCCTGCTGATTTGTTGCAGGTCTGCACTAAAATAAGAGGATCTACAACCCAAAAGGGGCCCAAAACGTCAAATATAAGCCTCCTAAATTGGGGTAACATCTTCCCAACTCTTTCTCCTTCTTCTTCTATTGTAAGCAAGCCCCAAGAGAGTCTCTAGGGCTTGCACTTCTCTCTAAAAGTAATTTTCTGCGTTCTTACTTTTCATTTGCGTACACCTTGCATAGTGGATTGGCCTAACCACCCATGCAAAATCGTAAGGCTAGGACTTAGATTTAATTTTCTGTTTTAAATTTAATTTTGTTTGCCCCACTTGTTCTTAAGAGAAGGTTGTGTGGCTAGGATTTGTTTGTCTCTTTTCAAGTTAAGTTTTTCCTTTCTTGCATTCTTTTGCTTACACCTATCAAAGAGGCTTGGCTTTGCCACCCATGCTATATCATAAGGCTAGTTTAATTTGACAGATAGTTGATGGTTATGCTTCTAGTTGCAATTTCAAGTTCATGTGATACCTTAGTGTTTAGAAGCATTTAATTCCATTTACTTTATTACTTAAGCCCAAGGAGGCATAGTCTATCAAGTATTTATCATTTTTTTTTCAAGCACTTGTTATTTTCATTCAAGTACTTAACTCAAATAACCTTATTTGATTAATCAATCTATCTTTAAGGGATCAATTTTTTAGTTTAATTAGAACGTCCTCCACTGTTGCAACTTTTGTCATCAAGCAAAGAACTTGTGGAGGTGGCTTGGGGTGCTAGATCAGGGATGATCTTACGACACTAGGTGTCCCCCTTGTTGAGCACCCTTGTTTTCCCGATTGGCCTGTGGAGCTATGGTAAGGCCTTGTTTGCCTTGTTACTTGAGCACCCAACATTTCTTTTGGCCAAATCAATGAGAGTTTTGGGGAAGTGATCTAGTCTAGGATAACACATTCACTTAATTAACTACAACTCTAAAATCTACTCACATGTAACCTATGGTTTAACTTCACATTTTAAGTGGTTCATACTCTTCACTTTCTGCAATTTACTTTTAAAATTATCTTTTAAGCATTGTAATAGAGCATCTCGTGGTAGTTGAGTTGTTGAGCATTACTGCCTGTGGAGGCTTTGCTTCAAGTTGTATCTTTTCCTCTAAAAGTTGCGCACTTGTGTCCATTGGTGGCTTTCATGCATTGTGTTATGTCCTCTTGAAGTTGCGCATTGGTCATCTTGAGCAACCCCTTGAAGTTGCACACCTCTCTTGGGGCACTTCATTGTTTGGGTTTTGATGGTGTGTTTGTTGTTTATGCAATCTTGATCTATTCCTTTCATTTCCTGCAAAATCAAAGTAGAGGTTAGATCTAACAAGTGCTTGTCCATCTCATTTGTAAATTATTGTATCTAGTTGTATCATTTAGATATTCATTACTTTGTTGATGGTTGCTTCAATTCTTTGACTTAGTTGACTTAGGCACTAAGCACTAGTCTTAGTTGAAGTATACTACAGGAAGCAATCCTCTTGCTCCTTATAGGCTGCTTGAAAGTCTCGGAGAACAAGCATTCTCTGATATCCATCTCTTGTTGTACATAATAATCTAACAACTTTTTGTTTTCCTTCTTGTTTTTGCTTTGTTTGATGCTTCTTGTTTGTTTGAAATAAACTTGGTCATCTGGTGACTCCACTTCAAAATAATTTGACAAAGTATTCTTCAAGAAGGAACTCACGGTTTGTTTATCTTCATCCTTTAGCTTGAAAAAGTTTTTGGATGAGGTTAGCCAATTTTCCTTCTCGTTGGATCCTTAATAATTCTTGGGTCCCAGTTCTTTAATTTAGACTTTTTGTTAAATGATCTAGTTAGAAATGGGTGGTTTTTATAGTCCTCTTGATTTTTCAGGAGTAGCTGGTTATCCTCATGATATTTCTGATGACGTTATTGAAAACTTTCATATCAGGGCCTTTGGGCAGTGTATTGATGAATGGTGTGATCCACATATCTATGAGGATGTTCTAATGGAATTGTTTGTCACGACTCTTTGTGAGGAAGATGCTTACTATTGGTTTCATGATTCAGATGATAATAAGTTCAAGACCATACGAGACTTGTTGCTTGCCTTTTTAGAGAGATTTGGGGATGATCAGGATGAAACTTACAATGAATTGGTTGATGCTTTTATGGAAAAATAGAAGAATAATCTTACAGATATAGAAACAATCAATTCAGATATAAAGATAGATACTCCACCAGATCCCATTGAATAGCTTAAAGAAATCATTCACGAAATGCAATTTGCGCATACTAAACAGTTTGAGGTCATGGAAGTTGACCTTACAGAGACTTGTATTGAATATCCGAACCCTATAGAACTTAAGCTTCAGAGTGAAAAAGATAGGAAAGTTCATAGGGAAATTCTGGAGGAGTCCATGGATGAACCAATAACCAATCTCGAGGAGATAAAAGAATTTGAGTTTGAAGTTGTTGAATATCTAGATAATTCAAGTACCCACCCTCCTCTCCAGGAACTAATCTCTTCAAGGGAGAAACTTGATAACCTTGATGAAAACAGTGTAGTGATTCCTTTGACATGTCCATTTTCAACCTCTCAACCAAAAGATGAATTAATATAGGATAATGGGAGAATGGAAGGCAACTTTGGTTTATCAGTTTCATATCATTATGAGCATTGGTTAGCCTTCCACCATGAGAGTCATGTGCAACAAGGTATCAAAATTTTACACGGCTTGTCAAACTCCAATGTTTGGTTGAATAGAGAAAGATGCATGATTCTTGGCTGGTTCTTTCTCACAAAAAATTCCAAGTCGATAAAACTTGGAAAAGGGTCTTCAACGAGTCATTCTGGACAAGGATGTTTCAGACATCTGCGGTTTCATTCCATCCATTACATGGTTGGTCCTAATTCTTTCCATCTTAGCCATCTAGATGGTGTATCCTCAAGCTCTTTCCAAATGTTGGCCACTTGGTGTCCAAAGGGACACCCTTTGTAGCGTATCTCTAACCCTTATCTTTATTTCAGTTTTGTATTGTTATATTTCATTATTTCATTATGTTACTTAGATTATTCATTGTATCATAGTTCAGTTATGTAATTGTTGTAGAATAGTAATTTCATTTGTGTTTATTGTTTATAGTATTTCATTTATTTTATACATGTATTTATATTGTGTATTGATGAACACTTTGTTTTGTAGATTCTGAAGTTCTCGTATGCTCTCTTTCCCAAAGAAAGATCGAACACACGTCCCCATGTGGAGCCAGATGTTGACCACCTATTTCAACTAGGGGATCAACTCCATGTTCCATGAAGCTATGTACTTGAGGGTGCAACAAAATTGAAGACTTTTCCTAGGACTTTATCATTAGGGAAATCCTTTCATCGAGTGTTTTCTTTCCTCAGGTAATTGATTTGGTCTAACCAACCATTTTAATTACCATTGAGTTTTTCAGTCCCAATAATACTCGAAAGTGGTGAAAGGTGTTCTAATGATCGAGCCCAATGGGTGACTAGGGTCTAGGAATATTGTAAATGACCATGCTAGACATCTCCTAGAGTCTTGCAGAATTCTGTTGAGTATAAGTAGTTTTTTTTTTAATTTTTAAAAATTACTCAATTAATGGTAATTTTAATTATTTTTGATGTAAAATGTAAAAAATTTGGTCGTTATTTTGATAGGGGTGTGAGTACTCAAAAGAAATGGAATGAAACCCCCTACACCCTTGGACCAAGTTTCAACTTAATTGGACAAGTTTTGTTAGGTCATTGTCCATGAGGAGTAAGTCAGTCTTGAGTTAGCAATTTAATTGCTTAATTGACAAAGTCAAAATGTCAATTTTTTGTAAAAAATAAGCAAAAAGTTTAGAGAGAGAGTGAGAAAGGTTTACTAACCTTTTTTCCTAAGTTGAAAAAGTACTTTTCAACTTAAAAGACCCCCCGTTGCTTATTCAACAACTTAAAGTGGTATTCCCTTGCTAATTGACATGTGAGAATTAAAAAGTTTAAGTGAAAAAACCACATAAACCCTAATTTTGAACCTCATGTTTGACCTTAAGAAAATGTGTTTTCCCCCTTTACACCTCACCCTCAAACCCTAACTCACTACCAAAACCCTAAAAGTGATTCTTCTTGACTTTGTCTATTTCTCTTGGATGTGTGACACTTGTAATTCATCCAAGAGGGGTCTCTCTCCTCTCCCAAGTATAAAAGAATGCTCACCCCTCCCTCATTTCACATCTCTTCTAAACTATTGTTACTATGCCACAATCTCTCTCTCTTTCTCTCTCTCTCTCTCTCTCTCTTCTTTTCATTTTTTCTTCCCAATCTTGTGACAAGTATTTGCACAAGCTTGCTTCTATTCTAATAAAAAAATCTTTGAATGATCCATGGTGCTGAGAGTCTTCTTGGTGCCATCTTGTTACATATGAGGTGATCTTGTTCTTGTTTATTTTTCTTGTGTATGCTTTGTTATGTCATTGTCCGTGAGGAGTCCAAGTCAGTCTTGAGTCAACTATTTAATTGCTTAATTGACAAAGTCAAAATGTCATTTTTTTGTAAAAATTAAGCAAAAAGTTTTGAGATAGAGTGGGAAAGGTTTACTAACCTTTTTTCCTAAGTTGAAAAAGACCCCCCGTTGCTTAGCCAACAACTTAAAGTGGTGTTCCCTTGCTAATTGACATGTAAGAATTAAAAAGTTTAAGTGAAAAAACCACATAAACCCTAATTTTGCCCCCTTGGTGTCTAACTTCATGTTTGACCTTAAGAAAATGTGTTTTTCCCCTTTACAGCTCACCCTCAAACCCTAACTCACTACCTAAACCCTAAAAGTGACTCTTCTTGACTTTGTCTATTTCTCTTGGATGTGTGACACTTGTAATTCATCCAAGAGGGGTCTCTTTCCTCTCCCAAGTATAAAAGAATGCTCACCCCTCCCTCATTTCACATTTCTTCTCAGCTATTGTTACTATGCCACAATCTCTCTCTCTCTCTCGCTCTCTCTCTCTCTCTCTCTCTCTCTTCTTGTTCTCATTTTTTCTTCCCAAGCTTGTGACAAGTATTTGCACAGGCTTGCTTTTATTCTAATAAAAAAATCTTTGAAGGATCCATGGTGCTAAGAGTCTTCTTGGTGCCATCTTGTTACATATGAGGTGATATTGTTCTTGTTTATTTTTTTTGTGTATGCTTAGCTTATAGATCTAGAGTAGGAACTCCAAACAAAATATTTTGCTTGGATAGATTTGTGGTAGTATTATCATAGATCTAGTGAAGTGTTTATTTGTGTATTGCAAAGTATTTTTCTTTACCATCTAGATCTACTCACATCCTCTCTATTTTTGTAGCTTTTCTCACAAGACTTGCAGGTTACCTAAGAGTTTGGAGTGAAGCTTTCAGATCTGAAAATCTTCATTTTCACCCACTTAAACCCTCTACATATTTTTGTTTCATATTTTTGTTCTTTTCTATACTTCTTTGGGCATTCTAACATACTTGGATAGAGTTTTAAAACATATTTTACTTGTTGAAATTGACACAAAAAATTTATGGTTATTGCTAACATAAATTTTCACAAGTTTTTGGTGTTTTAGCAGCTTTTCTAGTAAGTTTTGCTTGTTGATTTGTTGCAGGTCTGCACTAAAATAGGAGGATCTACAGCCCAAAAGAGGCCCAAAACGTCAAATAGACGCCTCCTAAGTTGGGGTAACATCTTCCCAATTCTTTCTCCTTCTTCTTTTATTGTAAGCAAACCCCAATAGAGTCTCTAGAGTTTGCACTTCTCTCTAAATGTAATTTTCTGCGTTTTTATTTTTCATTTTCCTACATCTTGCATGGTGGATTGGCTTAGCCATCCATGGAAAATTGTAAGGCTGGGACTTAGATTTAATTTTATGTTTTAAATTTCATTTTGTTTGCCCACTTGTTCTTAAGACAAGGTGTGTGGCTAGGATTTGCTTGTTTCTTTTCAAGTTAATTTATTCCTTTCTTGCATTCTTTTTCCTACACCTAGCAAAGAGGCTTGGCTTTGCCACCCATGCTATATCGTAAGGCTAGTTTAATTTGGTAGATATTTGATGGTTTATGCTTCTAGTTGCTCTTTCAAGTTCATGTGATATCTTAATGTTTAGAAACATTTAATTCCATTTACTTTATTGCTTAAGCCCATGGAGGCATAGTTTATTTACGTGTACATTTCTTTCAAGTATTTCTCATTTCTTTTCTTTCAAGCACTTGTCATTTTTATTCAAGCACTTAACTCAAATAACCTTAATTGATTAATCAATCTATCTTAATCTTAAGGGATCAATCTTTTAGTTTAATTAGAACACCCTCAACTGTTGCAACTTTTGCCAACAAACAAGGAACTTGTGGAGGTGGCTTGGGGTGCTAGATCAGGGATGATCTTATGACACTAGGTGTCCCCCTTGTTGAGCACCCTTGTTTTCTGGATTGACCTATGGAGCGAGGGTAAGACCTTGTTTGCCTTGCTTCTTGAGCATCCAACAGTCCTTTTGGCCAAAGCAATGAGAGTTTTGGGGAAGTCATCTAGTCTAGGATAACACGTTCACTTAATTAACTACAACTTTAAAATCTACTCACAAGTAACCTATGGTTTAACTTCACATTTTAAGTGGTTCATGCTCTTCACTTTCTGCAATTTACTTTTAAAATTATCTTTTAAGCATTGTAATAGAGCATCTTGTGGTAGTTGAGTTGTTGAGCATTAGTGCCCGTCGAGGCTTTACTTCAAGTTTTATCTTTTACTCTAAAACTTGCGCACTTGTGCTCATTGGTGGCTTTCATGCATTGTGTTGTCTCCTCTTGAAGTTGCACATTGGTCATCTTGAGCAACCCCTTGAAGTTACACACATCTCTTGGGGCACTTCATTGTTTGAATTTTGATGTTGTGTTTGTTGTTTATGCGATCTTGATCTATTCCTTTCATTTCTTCCAAAATCAAAGTAGAGGTTAGATCTAACAAGTGCTTGTCCATCTCATTTGTAGATTATTGTATCTAGTTGTATCATTTAGGTATTCTTTACTTTGTTTTTAGTTGCTTCAATTCTTTTGTTTCTAATCTAACCTATAAAGTTATTCTTTGGTTTGTTTAGTTATCTTTGTTGTAACGTGAGTTGACCCCTTGCCCAACCTTAGGCACTAGTCTTCGTTGACTTAGGGAAAGGGTTGCTTGTCATTGAAGGTTTTCATTTGCATTGCTTGCCTCTCATACAGGCTAGTTTCCCCCAACATTTAACAAATTAAAATGAACTCCTAGAACACATCTATTAACTCACATAGTAACTAGGGACTACCCCCCTTGGCTTCCTTAGGAGTAAGCTTAGACAGAAGGAGTTCAAGTCGAGGTGACAGTGGGCTTTAACTTAGACATTGTGTCTCCGAGAACACACTAAATGTATTGAGACTTAGTCCACGTTTGCAAGTGTGTACATTTACTTTTGTATTAAGTTTTCATCGTTCCAGGCTATCTATGCTTATAGGCTTCAATTTATGGTGTTACAACCACCTTTCTTGAGTACAAGTTCCTTAGCAGGAACTTAGCATTTCACTCCTAATGTTGAATAGTCATGAAGATGAAGACTTAGAGCCCATTACTTGCTTCATAGAAAACATAAGAGGGCTGCAAAGGGGTATTTTGACCTTGGGGAATACTTACAAAAATATGGAAAAGTTTGAAGGGAAAACCTGGAAGAATGTAGAATATTACATGAAAATTAAGTTCATGTGATATGGTGTGTATAGAATGAAGATAAACTTCGTGCAATACAACTTGTATCACACGAAGAAAAAGTTCATGCAACAAAGGTGAAGGAAATGAAGAAAGGTGTCAGACTTATAAGAATTTTAGAGGGAGTAGCCTTATCGCACAAAGAGAAAACTTTGTGTGATGCGGCATATCGCACAAATATAAAACTTTGTGTGATCCACCACATGAGCCCCAAATTTCAAAAGATGTGATAAGGAAAGGCTTGTCGTAGAGGTAAAAACGTTCAAAGGCACGATACACCGCAAGAACAATTTTTTGGTAGATGCGATAAGGAAGGAGAAAGCCTTGTTGCAGAAAAGAAAATATAAGTGCATTGCAATATATCACATGAATAAAATCTTTGTGTGATACATTGCAATGGAAGAAAATTTCAAGGAATGCCAAAAGTAAGAGAGTCTTCATCGCAAGAGAGAAAATATTCTCAAGTGGGATATGTCGCACGAGAATATTTTTCGGGTGCAATACAAAGTTTGAGGAAGACGAGATAACAAGGAAAAGTTTTGGCGATAAGTTTATCACAAGCGTAAAATGTTTCAAAGTGGTACATATATTGCGTGCCAAAAATTGTTCTATTGTAATACATATATCAGAACAAAAAATTGTTTCGATGCAACATGGGGTAGAATTAGAAAAGATGATGAGAAGGAAATCCACATCGCAAGTTTGAAAAAGTTTAAAGGTGAGATAAGAGAAAAAAAGGAAAGGAAGAATGAAGGGGAAAATTTGAAGAACATGAGATAAATAAAAGGGGGCATGTCGTGGTGAAAAAAACTTCTTGTGACACGACATATTGCATGAAGATAAACATCAAATGATACGTTGGTAAAGCGAAATTTTTAGATAATGTGATAAGGCATCGCTTGGGCATAAATGTTCATTGATGTGAAGTGTCGCATAAACAAAATCTTCAAGTACAAAATGGAAGTTCTTAGAGATGCGATATGGTGCTTGGAGGAAGAATTTTCAAGACAAGACCAACCAAAGGAGGCAACTATGTTGCAGGAAGTGAAGTTTTCATGTAATGCAATAAAGGGGAGATAGGGCCTTTATTGCAAAAGAGAAAGTTTTCTCAAGCACGATATATCGCATGAGAAAAATATTCTTGCACAATATGAAAGTGGAGGTAAGTGAGAAATGACACGTGAGCGAATTTCTTTAGAGGCGTTATAAGCCTAAAAGGGACCATTATACTTCGGTAAATGTGAAACTTAAACGTTGTTCGTACAACTATTGATGTATGAGGATACTATTCCGTGTCACTTGGTATGTGTGGAGCCATACGAATGATGAGGTGGAAAAAGAGAGAGCCCGTAAGAAACTTTAAAACGATGTAACTTTGTGCTCAAAGCTCATAATTGAACAAAAGTATAGACATTGTAAAGCTCCCAACGAGCAAAATGTTTACATAAGCTCATAAATGACTTTGGAAATATGTTGAAGAGGAAAATTTTGAATACCCCACCTCCTTAATGCTACTTAGGGGGTTGGGTATGTTACAGTTGTGTAGACTAATGGGGAAGAGAACTAGGAAATTGCGATTGCTATAAGAGTCGTGTCACTATGAATTCACTAGTTATTGAGTTGTTTAAATGGATAGTAACCAACCATATGAGTCATTATTCTTGTTAACTCATAGCCCCAGCGTGGGGGTGACCTGCTACTAAAAGAATTGGAGTAACAGAGACTATGGTTGAATAGAATGTTCGTTGTTTGCAGCCATTGTGTAAATATTTATCAAAATAAGTGTTCTGCTCATTGTCCTTATTTATTTTGTTAATGCTTTACTTAACTGCTACATTTTATTCGATGTTTTGTGTGTTTTTTAATGTTGTGTGTGCTTAAACAATGTACCTTTACAATTTTAAAATTGTTGATAGTTGCTCGACCTTGTATGTCATACTACATGAATTCATTTTAAAATGGTATCAAAGTATGTCATTTTGATTTGGTAAAGGGTACATTACACCAATAGTTCAGTAAATCAACCATCCCCTACATCAGTGACTAGCAACATTCAAATGGAAGAACCATGAATAAGGATACACATTCTTTTGTAAACTTTTGTATGTCCATCTCCTCCCTTCTTTGGGACAAAGAAAGCTTTGATGGTAGGAGAGATGTTGGGGGGACTTAATTGACTAGACCAAGTAGTCAATCAATGTAATAGAACAAATTTATTAAAAATGTAATCAATATAATGTATAAATAGACACAAATCTGATATGTAAAGAGGTTGGATTGTTGATCATACATTAATAAAGACTACTTCTTATTGGTTCCATAATTTCTCTTTTCATTCTCCTACTTCTATGTATATATGTATGTATAGTAATTACTTGTATAATATAGTTGATTAGTTACACTATTGGTGATTGTTTTTATTATGTAATCCCTTAGATTATAAAAATAAACATCACACTTGGGTTTTCAAAAAGATTCAAAAATATCATTCCCCTTTACCTCAAACATTTTAGTGTGTATCTTAATAATATATTAAAAAAATGTATAAGCTTTGCTTAATATTTGAAAAATGGCATGTTTAATCAAATATCTAAACTATATAATCACTTGGAACATTATATTCGATAATAAAGTTCAACATAATTTAGTTTCTTGTTAAAGATTATTCTTCTCCTAGTATTTTAAACCATTTCATAGGAGGTTAACATTTGATTTGGAAAACATGAAATTAATTTCAAAGCAACCTAAATAAGTTAGAAGGAAAAAACATGAAATATCCACAATCTAAAGATCAACATCACCAACAAATCCTAGGGGGGTGGGCATGTCGGGGGTGGGCATGTCCATAAAGGGAAAAAAAATGTTATGTAAAATTAAAACTATAGGTAAATAAAGTACTTCGATTATAAACTTTAAAATTTGTAATGCAAAGTCATAAGGTTAATTTGTAATGCAAAACCATAAGGCTTTATTCATGAGTTCTTAACATATATTTTTTATATCATTGTATAAGGTCATTTATATTAAATAAAACTTATTATAAATAATTAAAATAATTAATACTAATAAAAACTTAATAACCCTATCAAAGAATATCTCATTTTGAAACTTGTTTCAATGTCTTGAGTATGATGTAAATGGTGTGTATATTAATTTTTTCTATATAATGAAAACATTTAGACTTTGTCATGCAACCCACACTTGAACCTCCATACACATATGTAGATCAACAATGCGCACATGATGCTTTGAGGGGTAGCTATTTGCATGCCTAGGATGTGATTTACCATAATGCACCATTTATTTTTTCTAAGTTTCATCTTTTGACCCCTTTTGGATGCTCCTCAGACATTTTGTATGTCTTTTTAGAAATTCTTAGGGCCCTACATTTACTTAATCGAGCCCTTTTCCAAGTTTTTAGAAATTCTAGTGTAGTCAAATCCCAGTGAAACTTATCTTGGCCACCCCTAGATTTTGTTTACATTTGGCCCATCAAAGTGTTTGTGCACTGCATTATCAATCTCACCAATGTTACATGGTATAAAAGACTATTAGCGAAGGGGATGTAAATTATTAATAATCTTTGTGAGTAAGCACTTCTCTCCCCTCAACTAAAAAATAACTTATAAGGCACATTTACAAGGCTGCAAAAGGCT
>JASDQU010515192.1:77835-103186 GCA_032191745.1 Picea mariana | reverse complement strand
GGAAGCAAGAAGAAACCCTAAATAATTGATTAAGAACCCTAGAAGACAAGTCGGCTCAAGAGAATGATTTGTATTAGGTTATTAGCCTCCAAGTGAAGAAGTCAACTAAAGTAAATGTTATATATTAAGTAATTAGCACTCGGAATGAGAAGTCGACCCAGACAGTCTGATAGAAATAGTATAAATATATGAGGCCAGTCTTCATTTTGGCCAGTGTTCTCAGAATTGCAGAAGTACACTTGTGCACACTGCAGTTGGTCAGTTTGTGCGCAAGTCTCGGGAGCATCTTTTTGGGTTTTCTGGGTTGGAATCTCTGATCAACTTTTGTTATTCTTGCTTGGTGCACTATCCTTGGAGAGAGGTGTGCCACCTTTGTTTGCCTATTAAGCCTAGAGTTTGCTTCTGGAATCATTCTCTGTCAAGTTTAAGGTGCTTGGGGGTGGCTTCGACCTATGGTTGGGTGACAATATTGCTATATTGTCTATGGTTAAATAGACACATCCATTACTTTCTAACAATGCACGTGCCCCTTGTTGATATTATGGTAGCTGCGGGAGGTATTTACCTCCACGTGTAAACCTGACGAGAATAGAATAATCCAGGAAGCAAGAAGAAACCCTAAATAATTGATTAAGAACCCTAGAAGACAAGTCGGCTCAAGAGAATGATTTGTGTTAGGTTATTAGCCTCTAAGAGAAGAAGTCGGCTAAAGGAAATGTTATATACTAACTAATTAGCATCTAGAATGAGAAGTCGGCCCAGACAGTCTGACAGAAACAGTGTAAATATAGGAGGCTAGTCTTCATTATGGCTAGTATTCTCAGAATTGCAGAAGTACACATTGTGTGCATTGCAGTTGGTCAATTTGTGCGCAAGTCTTGGGAGCAATTGCTGTCGACAGTTCTGCAATCTGCATTTTCAGTTTTCTGGGTTGGACTCTCTGATCAGTTTTTGTTATTCTTGCTTGGTGCACTATCCTTGGAGAGAGGTGTGCCACCTTTGTTTGGCTATTAAGCCTAGGGTTTGCTTCCAGAATCATTCTCTATCAAGGTTAAGGTGCTTGGGGGTGGCTTCAGCCTATCGTTGGGTGACAATATTGCTATAATCTCTATGGTTAAATGAGCACATACATTTACTTTCTAATAGGTTATGGGCCCACACTATCTTCGGACAGTCTAACCGTTGGAAGATAGATTGGGAGGATTTGCTCAGTGGCAGTTGCAACTAGTTTCTGCTGCAGCAATGAAACCCCAACCCTCTCGTTGAGGCACCTTAAGTGAAGAGATTGACCTAATTTCTGGATAGACTAGTGCACCCTAGCATAGTGCATCTCCTGGTACTCTCAAGCAAGCTAAAACGTCAAGTTTGAGTTTTTGGTCAAAATCAAGGATTGATCAAGTCAAAGCAATTTTGACTTACTCTATGAAGTCAGAAAACAAGTTAGAAGGGGCTTCTAACTTCAGAGCATGGAAGACAATGATTGACCTCATCCTTGCCAAGAATAAAGTGTTGGATATTGTGAAAGGAAAGATCGTGGAACCATAGTTCGAAGAAGGAAAAGAGAAGGAACCTCATAACGTTGCAGTTATGGAGAAGTTCAAAGATAGTGACATCAATGCCATGAGTATCATAGTGGACTCTATAAAAGACCACTTGATACCCTACATCTCCCATCTTGACTCATCTAAGAAGATGTACGATGCCCTAACAAACCTCTTCTCAGTCAGAAACATTGGACAAGTAATGAGTCTAAAGAATGAGCTCCGCGACATGAAAATGAATGATGATGACAACACAACATCATACTTTGTTTGAATCTATCAGTTAAGAGATCAACTACAAGCTATTGAAGAGATCATTTCAGAGAACGAACTGGTAAATATAGTACTCAATGGTCTTCCCAAGACATGGGATGCATTTGCCGCAAGCATGAACACAAGGAAGGAGTATCCTACATTTGAAGAACTTTGGACTTGGTGTGCACAAGAAGAATCAAGGATCAATGCAAAAGAAAAACCCTAAAAGGAATACAATGATCAAGCTTTCATAGCAAGGTTCAAGAATTTCAGGAATAAAAGGAAGTTTGGCTCCAGGAAGAAATCAAATCAAGAGAAAGATATGTCAAAAATACAATGCTTCAACTGTCGAAAATATGGTCACTACAAGAATCATTGTCCCGAACTTAAAAGAAAGGAAGGAAACACACGAAGCATCAGTTGCCGAAGAAAATGAACCTTCAAAGAAGACCAAGCAGGATAAAACAAGCTTCTTCTTCTAAGACAAGGTAACAATACTCTTCATAGTTCTTGTACATACCATGTTTACATAGTTTCTGTACATATCTTGCATATCTATTTCTTAGAAGATTAGATGTTCAGAGAGAAATATCTTGCATATCTATTTCTTAGAAGATTAGATGTTCAAAGAGAAACTATATCTATGGAAGAACAAACAAGATAAGGATTGATATCACGATGACTACAAAACAGACAATACACATGAAAGGATGAAGTACATCAACAACCCCTGGTAACAATTCATGTGGAAGCTATTACATAAGTAACAGCTACAAGATAAGCCGAAATCAGAATCAAACTTGAAGAAACCTAGAAGAAATAAAAACAAAAAGAAGTCAGCAATCAAGAGGAAATTGGAAAAGGACTTATGACACTTTGCAGAAGGCAATAAGGATGCCGACATAAACGTGGACTCTTTTAGATGGAGAGAATCGATTATATAATTCCAAAAGAAGAGCATGCATTCATGCATGAAGCAAGGATTAGGAGGGAGCTAATCCTAAATAATATGATCCATTGAAGATGATGAAGTATCTATCCATGTTCCCATCAATGGTAGCAACCATGAAAAACAACACGTGTTCAGTTTGACTTTAGAAGAAGTCTTATTCGAAAAGAAGCCTTAAAGTACCCCTGGTTGTCCATCCACATCCATGATCCTATGATGAAAGGAAGAAGTTGGAATCCTGAAGGCATGGAATCTATAGAAAACTCCATGGACCCAAGAGCTAAAGAGAAACATGAAGAACATGAAGATTCCAAGAGAGAAAGAAAATCAAGAACCACCAATCATTATATCGAGAATCACAAGACTACTAGCTTGATTTGAACCTTCTAGAAATAATCAAGCAGAAGAAATGAAAGTTGTGATGAAGAACAGTGTATGGAAGACTTATGAATGAAAACATTGCGAGATCCAGAACCAAAGGTTCTCCCAGATGGAGGGAGAGGACTATGATGATAGCTTGTTCCAGACATACCTCTACATGAGCCATTATATCTTCTACAATATCCATGGGTTGGAGTTTACATCAGATAAATGTAAGGAATGTTCTCAAAATAATTGAACAAGAAGCGTATGTAGAGCAGCCTCAAGGTTTTGAGGTATACCAGAAAGAGAGTCTTGTATGCATATGGAAGAAGATCTTATACAGATTCAAACAACTTGGTGTAGAGCCTCCAATGCACAACAGAAGCGTGGCGAAAACTTTCTATAACAAAGATATTGTATAAGAATGGTTACTCAGAAGCTCAAGATGATGGATTGCTAATCCATGACAAACTCTCATGATGGCAGAAGAAGTACCACTTGGATATGTTCCAGTTTGACCCTTGCTACGATGTTATGAGCTAGCAGGAAACACAAGATGAATCCAACAACGATATACTATATTGATCAGAGCTATATGAAGCCTTTAGAGAAAACCAGTGTTCCAGAAAGACCGAAGTACATTGAGATCAAGCATTACATTCTTCGTGATGAAGTCCAGAAAAGAGAAGTGGTTCTCCAATATATATATCTCCACAGATGAGCAGATAAGTAGATATTTTGGTTAAGGCCTTTGTTCAAGATGAACGAGTTTGTGTACTCAAGTTGGAGCTTGTGGAGATGACTTCCTTATTGAAAAAGGAAGAGATGACTCCCAGATTGGGAGGGAGCACTGATGTGTTATTGATTTATGGACAGTCATTTTCAGTTCGAAAAATGGTCCAGGATGAGCCGTTCCCTTTCCAGTTTGGAAAATGGTTTGAGATTTCTGACGGACATGCATTTTCCAGTTCGAAAAATGGTCCAGATCGAACGCTCATTTTCATAATGAAAATGGTTCGATGGATTGTTGAAGTACCATAGACAAGGATTCCCCTTGTGGCCAGTGTGGGGGAATGGTCTAGGACAGTCTTTTTTCTTAACGATCATGAGCCGTTCCCTTTCCAGTTTGGAAAATGGTTTGAGATTTCTGACGGACATGCATTTTCCAGTTCGGAAAATGGTCCAGATCGAACGCTCATTTTCATAATGAAAATGGTTCGATGGATTGTTGAAGTACCATAGACAAGGATTCCCCTTGTGGCCAGTGTGGGGGAATGGTCTAGGACAGTCTTTTTTCTTAACGATCACTCTCAGTATTGGTCAAGAAGACTGGTCTGCCTCGTCGGACAGTCATTCTTTCAAAGCTCACAGTTGTGAGCAGTTTCGAAGAATGCTCTGTTTTGGAGGTTGGTGCAGGACATTTCCTTAGGAAATGGTCCAGATAGTCATTCCCTAGGGCATATTCATTTTCTCCAAGTTGCACTTTGTTTAGTGCCTAAAGAATGGCCCAAATAGGTGAATGGTCTAGGTTCAACAATCAGGGACAGACATTCCCTAGGGCAAACTCATTCTCTCCAGGTTGCACTTTGTTTAGTGTCGGAGGAATGGCATGGATAGGTGAATGGTCCAGGCTTAGAAATCAGGATAGTTATTCTTCCTTGCTTGAGAAGAATAGTCCAAATAGCCCATCGTTGATGTTTTACTCTCTGTGGGCAGATGTTATTCCAGATGGAAGAATGGCCCAGATGACTCAGTTTATATTATGATATTGTTTCTTTGCAGGTTGATATCAGATGATATGATTGCCATGGAGACTGTATGTCTCTGGACAGTAGATGTATGCTATTGTGGTGGATGTGTTCCACTGATTGTGACTATATGCCACTGATCAAGTAGCTGTGTGCTACTTGGTGTGGTAGTGTACCACTGGATTGTAATTGTGTACTACTATGGATAGACACAATTGTGTTCTATTGAATGACATTGTTCTGATTGCCTTGTAAACTATCAGAAGTATTGAAAATGATTATTAGCTAGATGGATGATCAATGTACTAATGGACAGAGATTCTCCAGACGAAAAATGATCCAGAATATCTATTCTTCTAGGACATATGCCCGAATTAGAAGAATGGCTTTTGTATCACTCCTTGGAGTGAGTGACTTATTCAACATCATGTTTGATTACTTAGATGGAGTATGGTTTCGAGAGATGATGTAGTTGATGTTGTCAGATGACATTGATAGTGATGATGGTGTTCATGATCTAATCATGAGATAGTTTGTACGACTATGATGATGCTACCGGTTGAATGGTATGTTTGTGCTCAAGACCATTGCCTTCAATACCTCCCTAGCTAGGAGGGAGTCTTGATATTATGGTAGCTGCGGGAGGTATTTACCTCCATGTGTAAACCTAACGAGAATAGAATATTCTGGGAAGCAAGAAGAAACCCTAAATAATTGATTAAGAACCCTAGAAGACAAGTTGGCTCAAGAGAATGATTTGTATTAGGTTATAAGCCTCCAAGAGAAGAAGTCGGCTAAAGGAAATGTTATATATTAAGTAATTAACACCCAGAATGAGAAGTCGGCCCAGAGAGTCTGGCAAAAACAATATAAATATAGGAGGCCAGTCTTCATTATGGCCAGTATTCTCAGAACTACAGAAGTACACTTGTGTGCACTGCAGTTGGCTAGTTTGTGTGAAAGTCTTGGGAGCAATTGTTGTCGGCAGTTCTGCAATATGCAATTTCGGTTTTCTGGGTTGGACTCTCTGATCAATTTTTGTTATTCTTGCTTGGTGCACTATCCTTGGAGAAAGGTGCGCCACCTTTGTTTGGCTATTAAGCCTAGGGTTTGCTTCCAAAATCATTATCTGTCAAGGTTAAGGTGCTCGAGGGTGGCTTCGGCCTATGGTTTGGTGACAATATTGCTATATTGTATATGGTTAAACGAGCACATCCATTACTTTCTAACACCCCTTAGGTGATTCAAGTTGACTTGCCTAAGTGTGCCCCCCATTCCTTAGTCGATGTTCCCTTTGTCGATGGAGCACCCAAGTCTTGCCCCCAACTCTTCGTTAAATTGTTCGTTGCATAACTTTCGTCGCAAGGCACCTTGGGTGGAGTCATCCCTTGGCACGTCGCACACCCAAGGAACCCCAACTCCCAACTATATGAAGATGTTTGTCTCTTCATTTGTACCGATCATCTTGCTTGCCCAATTCAAACTTTGGTGGAAGTGCACGTGCCCAAGCTAAGCTCCCAAGGCCTTACACTAGGCACATAAACACCAACAATCACAATCTGGCCAATGCCCTCAATAGAAGTGACAACATGATCAACATTAGTGCATAGAGCATCACGAACAAGCACATCAAGGCCAATGCCTTTAGTGGAAGCATCAACATCATGAAGACCAATATGAACATGTATATCAAGATCAACAATAGGATGAGCAAAAGCAACAAGATTGGGATCAACAATAGGATCAACCTGAGGAACATAAGTGACAAGAATAGGATCAACAAGAAGATCAACGGGAGAAGCATGGGCATTATCAAAATGGGGAGCAACCCGGAGATCTAGAACATCAAGATGCGCATGTCTAAGTCTCTTGCGACACTCATGATAGGGGTCTTTCAATGCATCGCATACTCCAAGTATATGATAAAAAAATTGTGTAAAGTTTCAAGGTAGGTGCCTAAGGATACATTGATGCTCTATGCATTGATTTACATCTTTAGGCCCCACTATTATGATGCCAAAGACAAAGAACACATGATAACAATCATCCATATAATAAATCAAAGGCATGTGATAACTAACATGCAAATGGGGTAAATAGGGATTTTGAGAAGTTATCACCAACTCAAACATTACCATTAATAAATTATTAAATGTCATTTCAAGAACACTAGAACATAGTTCAATATCTACAAAAAGCAAAACATGTCACAACATTCAGTAAGAAGTATACATACATGGGAATTTTCGTTTTCAACTAAAGAAATCAAACAACACAATAACAAAAGCATGCATTAGAGTGGAACAATAAAATAGTCTCTTACCTTATATGAATCACATCTTAGACTTTGTTGGGGTTTGGAGTTTTAGGATCTTTTAATATTACAAGCCATTGATCAAAGTAGACTCTTTGGGCCATTTTCAAAAGGCCATCAACCACATCTTCAAATAAAAGGTGGGGCAAGGAAGGCAGAGAGTACACTCATTTGTCACCCCACACAGAAGTCATTGAGGTGGAGCACACCACCGTTTTATTCAAAGCCAAGGAGAGAGTACACTCATTTGTCACCCCACACAGAAGTCATTGAGGTGGAGCACACCACCATTTTATTCAAAGCCAAGGCAGATGGCTTTTTTTTTCCTAAAGCCTCCAATCATAGGGGCCTTGGGAACATTTGGCATGTTGTTCTTAGTATTCTTACACATTGTATTCATACTCCATCATTGTCATTATTGGTTTGGGAACCATTTTGAAGTTGGTTTCCCTTTGGAATAGGTGTCCCTTCGGGGTTGGGCTTTGCCATCAAAGGGCATTCAAGGATTTTGTGCCCTGGAGTATGACATCAAAAAGATGGGTTTGACAAGTTGATATACATGATCAATGGTACCATCATCTTTTCCCCACCTAAACAAGGACAAACTCTTTCAAATTTTTAGACAACGTAACAAGAATGCATGCCCTCTTCTAAGGTCTAGGGTTGAAAAAATGTGTAGGTTCATGACATATGAAGCCTCCAATTGGCATATAAATGCATGCCAACAAAGACTAGAATTTCATGGGAGCGTCGAGGAACTCCACCCACACAATAAGAAAATTGTGCACCCTACTATACCTAAAAACCCTCATCCCACAAGCAAAAAAGTATTCTTGAACACCCATGAACCACAAGTAATAGTTCCTTGAACATGGGTTTTCTTCTTGAATTGGATTAGGAAAAAGCCTCGAATCAAGCTACTAATATGATTGCGACACTCACCATGAGTTTCCCAAAGCTCTTTTAACCAAGCCCTAACAACAGTTTCAAGGACTTCACCCACAAAGTATTCCAATCTGGTTTATTCTTTAAATACAATACATACATCTCCATATTTAAAGTATTCCAATTTGGTTTATTCTTTAAATACAATACATACATCTCCATATTTATAAACAACAATATCAACGGGAATTTCTTTAATATCTTGGCGGTAGACCTTGGGTACAAATTTATTTCGCACTTTGGGCACACCGTCATTGATCTCAGGGTTCTCACTACCAGTACCTGCAATAGTCTGATCAACATATCTGGTATCATTTAAGGCTTCCTAAGGCCTCATCCCTAAGTCAGCAAGTCTAGTCAAGCTAGCTCAAGTTTATTGAATAGGGACAAGACAGACAGTAAATGTGACAAAGACAATGCAATCAAGGTTGGAAAGACGCATACACTACCTACTTCAAAACCCTAGCAGACCTTAGTTCATGGAAATGTTTCAGCAATAATACATTCCCCATATATCGTATTTTATTAGTATTTTGTCGGGTATAATGTGATTACATTTTATATTATTTGGGTTGTTGTTTTGAAGAACTGTTAGATAACTTTAAAGGCCTTATAAGTATGATGCTTTATCATTTTTAATAAGATTTAGCTTCCTGATTGCCCCAAAAAGGCGATCTGCCAATCGAACCAATCAATAGTATAAGTAGATACATATGCAGTGAACTACAATATTTGTTTTATCTACACTCACGTAATAAACATTATCTATTTATCTGTACATTTAATATATTCATCAAACCCCTTTTCCTGCACCCACTAAAAATTTTACATTAATCCCAATGAGAAAATGACATAAATTACGTGTTAATTTCTCAAACTGTCTATCCAAGTGAATCAACGTCCCCTTCAATTCAATAGTCTTTCTAAATTCACTACTAACTGAATACCCAATAGGAGTTCACACAAATCAACAATAAACAGCTTAATTATTACCCTAGCAACTCTGTACAATTCTGTGTGAAGCTAGCCGGCCCTGTGTAATTGACATGTTAGAGTTAATCCATCTCCATTCTACCTCCTATGATGTAGATATAAATCTCTTGCAACGCACTAATTTCATCTGAAAACGTTTCAATATGTGCAAAGTTTCTGCTAACTGCCCTTGACTTTAGTCTTTATTCTATGTTCAAAAACCATTTCATATTTGGATGCTGTTGAACTGTTATTTAAGAAAATCTCTGATCTGGTTAACCCACCAACCATATAATCTATTTGTTCTCCCTATGGCCTGATGCAGAATGACGGACTATATACAACTTCTGATAGATGGCATGATGTAAGCATTTTCCAATAAAGTTGATACTAAGCTGCTGCTGTTTCTGATTGCAGAGGGGCTTGTATTTATAGTGCACTTGACTTTTTGTACATGCATGTTCTATGAGATTGTATAGGTCTTCTGATATCTTACACAAAATCTATGTAATTTTTCGGTGTTGGTTTTACCTGAGTACAGGCTGTCTGCTACTTCCTCTAATTTGTACAAAAATTGTTGATTTCTGTCAACATGGTGAAACAATAGGAGTTAATAGTATAACAGAAAAGATAGAAGTACAGTGACCAGTTCATGTGATGAATGAGGCTTTCTAACACTTCAGAGAACCAGAACTGACAAAGGCGGGATGTGAATAGCTCCAGATTTTTTTATGGGAAGTGAGATTGATAAATTTGTCGAAAATCTCCCATTGTGCCAAGCAATTTCTCTTCATGGAAAGCTTGTGGTTGCAATGTGTTAAGGATGGTTGGACCATTTTCGCTGTCATTATTGTTACTGATATTGTCATTTCTACTATTGGAAGGGAAGAGAGGATTCCCCTGGTATCCAGTATCTTGGGATGATTCAACATCAATCAAGCTTTCATCCAATTCATCCACAGCTGAAGCCAGCAGGCTGCTAAAAGGACCACTTTTTGGAAGCTGCACACTCCGATCATGATGAATGTCAAGCAAGGACGATGAACCTTCTTCAACATGTGATTCGTCTTTCTCACTTTCTGCCATCCTTGGAGAGTGTCTGTTTTTTTTGTAAATACGGCACAGCACCCAATCATCGAGCTGTCACATAATCATCAACAGTCAGAAAATTTCAATCCCTCTTCTTCGAGATATGTTTGAGAACCGTGGATCTCAAGCTCAAATTCCATATTTCAAGGTCTTATTCTTTTTAAGTATATGAGATATTGTATTTATGCAAAACTCATAAATCTACCAATTAAACTCATTGAAATCGTATGACAAAGCTAGAGGACCTTGAAGAAAACTCAGACAATCAGCAGTTTCAGAGAGCTAAAAACAAAAGATTTTGAAAACAGAAGAGGTTTAGCAGAAAATATGACCATTGGCAAACTAAAAGCTGTTCATTGTGGCTAAATTATTCTACTTACACGCAAGGATCCCTTCCTGCTAGCCAAACTGCTCGGCTTTGATATTCCGTCGGCAAGACGATATTCATGCATAATCCAGTCTGTTTTGATGCCCTTGGGTGGCCTGCCTCTATAAAACACCAGAGCTTTCTTTACTCCAATCTTTTGTCTACTAGCAGATGTTAGAATTGGCTTGTCAGTCCCAGTAGCTTTCCAATATCCAGAAGCCGCAGCTCTATTTGGCCGGGCACCATTAGGGTACTTGCGATCTCTTGGACTGAAAAAATACCACTCGTTCTCCCCATATGTTGTCTTTCCTGAAAGATGAAACAACTACAAAATGTTTAAAATACATCACTGAGAGAAACTAGCAAGCTATTTTATACCAGTGGTTAAAAAGTACTGAGCAATTCTTCTTAAAATCAGACTGTCAAGTGAGATTATTTGTATTCATGAAGACTCAATAACAGATCGATATTGTCTTGCCACAATCCTCTACAGTTTACCACTTGAGTCTTCTTCTTAAGCTACTACATTATATTTCAGTAATTGTCCATCATATGGCTCTTCTCATTCAGTCAACTGGAATTTACCAAACAGTTTGGGGTAAGAAACATGCCATATGACATACTGAGTTTGTACACAAGCCTGTCATATGATTCATTCACATGCCCGTACTGCAATGCAACATATCATCATGGATAAGGGCCTGCCCTTTCTTCAGACCATATAGAGGCGAGTAATGGGCTTTTACTCTTCAACACCCCTCCCCCCAACCTTTTTGAGCAGCTTTGCTCAATCCATTTTGGGAAGATAATTTGGAGAGCACCCCAAGTAAATTGGACTGCCATGAGCAAAATTGTAAACGAATAGGTTATGATGAATAAAAATTCATAAGCAGCGGGTGCAGACCTCCCACAGCAAGGTGACAAAATGGGTTCCTAAAGAGCATGGAGACTCGGTTCAGTGAATGTCTCAGAAAGAAGCTGGACAGTGAGACTAGCCAAAAACTCAGGCAAAAACTTGACAAATAAATACATATTTAAAACACAGACTTTTACCCAAAAAAATCCTAGTTCTTGCTGAGACATACTTGCCAAATCCAAATTGGACTTGGCAAGTACTCAGAAATCTGAGTTTGAGTTGTCATCAGCAAGTTTTAGCTGCACAGAGTCATGTTTTGGCACCAAACCCAGCACAACTCGTGAGTCCAAGTCATACCCAGTAATCCCTTCTACTATGCGTTTAAAAGCTGAGTTTCACGAGCTCAAAATCAAAACTAAAAATTACATGTTAGTCTCTAAAAAGAACCACTGACTCGAGGAATATACTGTTACTCGTAAAAGAGAGGTTAAGAACTACGGCTGCTCTGCACTGTCTGTTGATGCAGATTGCTTAAATATAGTTTTAAATGGCAGAAATTGCTAAATTGGGATTAATCTAGAATAAGTCATATGAAATTTGATAAGAGAAGAACTTAAGCAAGACTATCCGGCCATGGGTTGTTCCAACAGTTATTCACATTGAACCAAATTGAAGGAAAGACAAAATCAAACAGTAGAGGACACGGCTCACCAGGCAAATCCCAGGGATCAAACTTGTACAGATCAATTTCTGCGATAATAGACACAGGAAGCGGACTGGACGTGGCCTTCTTCTTCAAGTAATGAACCACCAGCTCCTCGTCCGTCGGATGAAACCTGAATCCCGGAGGCAATTCCATGACGCCAATTACAAAACCCCACCCCAAAGCATTCCCTGAAACAACCAGCAAGGCGCTCAAAACATCCGAATTTAAGCTTCTTAGGCGACGGTTATATCTCGTCAGCAGTTCACCTGAACTGCTAAAGAGCCCTACTCCCAGACGTAAACTCAATTATCAACGAACCTCATTCAGACATTCGTCAAACACTTTGCAGACAAACTTGGTACACGAGGGTTTCAAGTTTCTCGAAAATATAATAAATTGGCCTACGGGTTTAATGCCAAAAGAAGAAGCGATGCCGAAATTCCGGCAATCCCCTTGACTTAAAATATGGTAGAGCGCTTATCAGTCTGCCTCAGATTGCGGGCATGCGTGAGCTTGCAATTCATGCGGTTCACACACGTCCAGCCGGCAAATAGGCTCCGGTTATTCAAGCTTATCAAAACCATCGCCATCAATGGCGATCGGTACCTGTATTTCTTCCTAGAACTGCGAGCTTTCGCCATCGCCCACCCAATTCTTTCCCGATGGAAATCCACGGCAAATCCCAACAATATTCACACAGCAAAAAAAGAGCCCACTGTATATTCTGGGTACTTGACTTAATTACAGCCTTCAGCTTTCAAAGTGATAGAGATTCCTTCTGTAAACAGCATCCACAATTACAGTTACTGTGAGGTGGCTTCAATTATTGGTGTTTAATTATACATTGCATGACTCAGCGTCGCTTCACATGCATTAATTCTTCGGCCCGTTTTGGATTTACTAGTTTCCATACCCTTCTCGTGTTTGACAAATATTATATAGTATGGATATGACAAATCTTGCTTCGGCTCGTGGACCCATGGAGGCGGGCACCCATCCTGGAATTGGAGTGGGATGATATCAGAGTCTTCCGGTATATTAATGTGGAAAGTATATACATTGTTATGGTAAAATGGATAATGATGTGGAAAGGATATATCGCTATCGTTGTGGTAAAGCGGATAAGTGGGAAGATATCAGTCTTTCTCTATAGTAAATGTGGGAAGTAGAGATCGTTGTGTTAAAATGGACACTAATGAGGTAGGTTTTTTTTTTTTTTTTTTTAAATACTTTGAGTCGTCAATGGGTGGAATTTTTATTTATTTATTTTAAAGTAAATTTTAATTTTTTTTTGTTGTCAGTGGGAAAAAAATGTAGAGGGGATATATTGGGAAAATTTTGTTTTGTTTTTTAAAAATGATATATTGAGATTGTTAAGGTAAATTGTATAACTTAGTTGTTAATTGGCATCGAGGATAACCCTACTTTTTGCTATTTTTGAATCTAGGTTAACTCATCACCATTATTTAAGGAAAACTATATCACTTGAAATATCTTTTATCAAGTGCTTTCATGATTGAGACTATAACTTGTGGTCAAAAACCATATATTACTCTCAAAAGCATATATAGCAATGGTAAAATGGATAATGATGTGGAAAAGATATATAGTTATCATCATTGCGAGGACAATAATATGGAAAAGATATGTCATTATCATTGTGGTAAAATGGAGACTCTAAAACCTTGTGAAGGAAAAAATTAATAGAAATGTATATGGTTAAATGATACAACAAAGCTTATATTATAAGTGATATAGAAATGTATGTGGTTTAATGGTACAACAAAGTTTATAAAGCTTATATTATGAGTGATACTTTTTAAGAAATTGAAATAAATAATTATGATGAGAGTATGTGGTTTAATGGTACAACAAAGCTTATATTATGAGTGATAAGAAATTGAAATAAATAATTATGATGAGAGTTAAAGATAATATATATCATGCACTTGATTTATTTAATTGAATTTATTTTTTCAATTTGCATAAAGGGTTTTGTATTAAAGACTATTTTTAATCATCCTTTTGTTGTGTGCACCATTTTGTAAGTGAACTTTGTTGTATTTCTTATTAATCTTGTGAAATGTTGATTTTCAATTTTTGATATGCAAATTCGACCTATTTCTCATTTGCGAGTATGTTGCATAATGTGGAAGAAATTATCGTTCAGTTTTTACATCACAATTTTCACATACTTGCATTACCTTTCCTCCCATGACTCGTTGTGTTGTTCCTATCTTATTATTTCACATCTCAACTTGTGCAAATTTTCCCTCTTCCCGATTTGCAAGTATGTTGCATGGTGTAGGAGAAATGTTGTTCAGTTTCTCCCTCCCCATTTTCACATACTTGCACTATCTTTCCTCCATAATTCTTTGGTTTGTTCATATCTTCTTGTGTCGCATCTCTTAAGCCTAAAGTAATTTTGCACTTTCATATTCTTTGCACCATGGAATGTTATGTTTCAAGTAATTTTGCACTTTCATCTCCTCATCTCTCTCTTTTTTAGCTCATCTTCATTGATATTAATCAAAACCCTATATATTTGCATAATCAATTTTCTTAAAGCCTCCAATTCTATTGAGTATATTAATCTTTTATCTAGGAGTTTTAGCATTACATAAATGTCAACAAGAAGTTAAACATGACCTACAAGGCATGTCACTCCACTTGAACAGTCACATTTAAAAGTTAAATTTTGAATTGACAATGTTTTTGGTGTAGGTAATGTCTTATAAACTATTCATATCTTTGTATGTGAGATCACTTACCTCGTAGACAATTTATAAAAGGACTAATAATGTGAAACAAAATCCCAACGTAAATATATGTCACTATAACAAGATAACATATAACATCACCTACATAATAATCACAAGTTAAAGATGACCCTTAAGGCATGATGGAAGGATGCGAAACTCTAAAGACTTATCTGAGAATTTGTTTGGTATCGAGCTAGTCCATCTCTGTAGCTCTCAAGACCTAATAATTTGCAATGGTTTGATGAAGTGGCCAAACTCCAACCAGATGACTTGTATTCATGGGCTAGGCACTAGTGTTGTGGATTATGTGATATTTGATATCCCCATATACAACCAAATTTTAAATTTTGATCTTCTAAATGACCATGAGCCTAACTCCATTCATAGAACTTTAACTCTAACTCTAAACTTTGCCATACACAAAACCCCATTGAAGAAAATTTTGATAATCAAAGACACATGCTTTTGGACAAAAGTAAAGTTGATATTTTCTTAAGGGATTTAAATAGTGAATTAAATCTCTTATCTTATAGGGACAACATCAAAGACATGTATCATAATTGTACAACAATAATTTCTACTTACATTAACAAGTTCTCTATCAAGGTGTTATGTAAAAAGAAAATAGAACAACCCTCCTTTGGTATGATAATGAGTGTAAAATCGTTAGTAAATCCATTAGGGATGCTTTTAATGAGTCCTTAAAACTCAATAAGATAAATATGTACAAATCCCTAATTAAAAGGAAAAAAAGGTACTACACAAACCAAAAGCAAGAGCAACTTTTGCACCCTTCTGAACTTGATCCTAAGAAGTTTTGCATACAAATTCTAACTTGTAAAACTAAATAAAATAATATGATTCCCTTGGAGGATTAGAATTCCTACCTTAAAAGTCTAACGCCATGGAAATTGTTCCAAACATTACTACAAAGGATGAAGTTTTTTCTATGGAAGAAATAGAGTTTGGGGTTAGGTGGCTTGCAACTGGGAAAGCTAAGGACATTGAAGGCTACCAAGCTAAAATCATAAAAATCAGAGGGCCTATCCTCATCCCTCACATACATAAGCTCTTCGATTTAGTAGACAAGCAGGGCTTCCCTAAACCATGGACGTAAAGCCTCATTGTACTTATTTTTAAAAGTGGGGATAAAAATAATCCCGCTAATTATAGGACCATTATGATTAGCCCCAAGTTGCATGAAACCATTTTTGAAAAGAAGATTAGCACATGGCTAGAAATCCACGGAAAAAGAGCTAAAGGCAAGGCCACGTTTAGGAGCTATCATTCAACTATGGACCACCATGTTACACTTAGGATCATTGCAGAGGAGTGTCGCAATAATAAACCAATCTCCTTTGTTGCTTCATTGATTTTAGAAAATCTTTTGACATAGTGCCCATGACAAACATTTGGAATAAGTTAGAAGAGCTAAAAGTTCCTTTCGAGTGGTTGTTGCAACAAGGTTGTATGAAAAGGTTATTGCCAAGTTTAGAGCACTAAGGGTTGGTCGAAATAAATTAATTGTAATATAGTAGTTAAGCAATGTTGTCCCTTGTCCCAGTTAAGCCATAATTTCTAACCTGAATTATATAGCTTACCTTTTGGAGAGGAGAGATGAAGAAACAACAAGCTAGGGTTTCACAGTCGCGGTCTCAACAGAGTTCAGAATGGTTACCAAAGGGGGTGGGAGTGGCACCCCATCATACAAGCAGGTAGTGGTGGATAGGGGGAAAGGCCCAAGAGGCGTTGGGTTCAAAGAACCGTTGACAAGCACCTCGGGATCAGGATCACAAAAGAACTAGGAGAGCAACCAGGAAAAAAGGGATCACGCGGGGGAGGAAGCTAGAGAAACCCAGAAGGTTGCGCAGGAACCAGTGAACCCCAGTGGGGAAGATGGGTGCAAGCGAACCCCAGTGGGGAAGATGGGTGCAACCCATGTAAACCTAAAAAAGCAGTGATACCCAAGGTTATACTGGAAGACCCACAAATGAAACTCTATTGGGACCAGATGAAGACACATGCACTAATCTGTAAGTTCATGGGGTTGTGGCCCATAGAAAGAACGTTGCGCAACTGGATAAAATATCAATGGGATCCAAGTGGAGAAGTGGAACTCCACCTGGGTTCGAAAGGATTCTTCACAACAGTGTTCATGAACCTGGAGGATAGGGATAAAGTCTTTGAGGGGGGGCATACTTCCACACCTCAGTAGGGTTGTACATGCRGCCATGGAAGGAAAACTTCTCCCCAGAGAAAAAAACCATTAAAAATGTCCCAGTCTGGCTGAGGTTTTACTGCTTACCCCTAGACTACTGGTTGYCGTCCACCTTCGAAGAAATCAGGAACAAACTTGGAAAATATGTTAAGACATCRGAAGCAACCCTGAAAAGGAGATATACATCCTATGCAAGGATCTGCATAGAGATGGATGTGTCGGGGGCACTCCTGGAAGCCATAAGCCTGGAATTCAGGGATGAGGAATGGATACAAAGCATCGATTACGAGCAAATCCCATTTAGATGCAGAATATGCCATGAACATGGACACTTAATCAAAGAATGTTCGCTCAATAAAAAACAAGAAACAGAAAACACCAAAGCACGACAGGATGAGGACGGGTTTGTAAAACCGAGCCACAGAAACAGAGCAAACAAGAAACCAAGAAAATCCCCAACAGAAAGCAACCCGAAAGATAGAACTAGACCAGAAGGATGGGACAGGGCTAACCAAGGGGAAGGAGGAGGAAAGGAAAAGATAAAAGCTAGATTAGCTAGGGAACAAGCAACTTAGGAGAACACCGATATTCCAGGCAATAAGAGAGAAAAGGGAGATAGTGCAAGTCCTATGGAAGGAGGAACCGAAGACGCCAACACCCCAATGCAGGAGGCATACAGAGATTCAGTGATTACACCAAGCGAGGTAGGCACAAAAGACCCTGATCTCAGAGACATTGTGGAAAGGGAAGGAATAGATCTCCCGAACATCTTGGAGCAATGGAAAAAGCAGGGAGTAGACAATGTGCCAACGGGACAACTAGATCGTATCCAATACATTTTCCTTCTAAGGGAAGAAGAAAAATCCAGAGGGATCAAGCGTACGCACGACGAAATAGGACACCTGGGAATCAAAGTAGGCGAGGGAAACCCACAACATTCACGCAAGCAGACGAGGCAGAAAAAGGGCAGGAAATCAAACAGCGTAGCCCTACAAGAACTAGGAGCCTTGCTGATAAATTTAGGTAAGATAAAAAATCTCTTTCCCAACTCCCCCCCCCCACATGTTTAAATGAAGATTATAACATGGAATATAAGAGGCCTAAACAACCCACGAAAGCAAAGGATCCTTAAAAATAGACTGAGGAAGGAACAACCTAACCTCTGTTTCATTCAAGAGACAAAATGCATTATAGACAGAATGGAAACAATCAGTAAAAATCAATGGAGCAAGTACCAGATGTTGGTTGTCGAAGGCCAACATATGGCAGGCGGTATACTCACCTTATGGAACCTATTAGTAGCTAAAGCTACGAGACACACACTCTCGGTTAACATGCAAATTATAGGTAACACCGAGGCGATTCTATGAACCAATGTGTATGGTCCCTAGAGGTTGGAAGAAAAAAGGAGAATGCTCAAAGACCTAGAAAATCTAAAGGCCAAATCCCGCAACCTCCACTTGATCTTGGTAGGGGACTTCAACATAATCATGACACTTGCGGAGAAAAAAGGGGGCACCAGGAGACTGGATAGAGATGTGGAGGAATTATCAACTTCCATTGAGACAATGGAGATGGTAGACATCAGAACCAACAATGGCCAGTTCACATGGAATAACAAACGAAGTAATCACTACCAAGTAGCTACAAGGATAGACAGATTCCTGGTGTCAGAATTCATCATTCTGCAAGGACTAACCTTAGACTGCAACATCCTGCCATGGGGGGGTTCAGATCATTGGCCAGTCCAATTGGAAGCAAACTTTCAAACCACTCCGAAGAACAAACCTTTTAGATTTGAGAAATTTTGGATCGAACATCCCACCTTCAAGGAGCAAATCAACTAATGGTGGCAGGAGGAATTACCAGATCAAGGGACAAGGATGTTCAAACCTTATAAGAGAATCAAGTACATCAAACACAAACTCAAAGAGTGGAACAAGGAAATCTTTGGGAACATAAACCAAGAAAATAAAAAGATCGATGATAGAATGAGGATGCTCCAGGAACTCTGCATAGATGAGGGTTACACATAGGATCAGAAAAGAGAAGAGATCCAAATGACCCAGGAATGGGAAGCAAGATGCCAGCAGGAAGAAACTCTCTGGCGCTAGAAGTCCATAATCAAGTGGCTAAAGGAAGGGGAGCGGAATACCAAGTTTTTTCATAGAACCACCATTGCAAGAAGAACCCACAACAAAATCTTAAAAATTAGGGATCAAGATGGGATTGAAAGAGAATCCCACAAGGAAATTGAACATACACTGGTCAATCACTTCCATGGGATATCCCAGGAACCCAACCAAGACAGAACTGAGGCCATACAAAGGATAACTCATCACATCCCCAGGCTAGTCACAAAGGAACAAAATGTCATTCTAAACAAACCCATAACAAAGGAGGAAATCGACCAAGTGGTCCAGGAAATGCCCAATGGAAAGGCCCCAGGCCCAGATGGCTTCGCAGTGGATTTTTTCAAAGCCTGCTAGGAAGTGGTTAAATATGATGTTTATGGGGTGGTAGAAGACTCCAGACGTTTGGCCTCCATCCTGAAAGCGTTAAATGCCACAATGATCACTTTAATCCCAAAAGAAAATGAAGCAAGGACCCCAGATCACTACAAGCCGATAGCTTTATGCAATGTTGTTTACAAGATAATATCCAAAGTCATAGCCAATAGAATGAAACCACTCCTACCCACACTGATTTCACAGGAGCACGCAGGTTTCGTAGAAGGAAGACAAATACTGGATAACATCATTCATGCCCATGAACTTATACACACACTAAAAAGCCAAAGGAGAGGGGGGATGATAATCCAACTTGACCTGGTGAAGGCTTATGACAAGATTAGCTGGCACTATATGGAAAAAACGCTGGAAGCCTTTGGGTTGAACAACATTGGATCAACTGGATTGTTAATCTAGTCTCAACGACAAGCTACTCGCTCCTAATTAATGGAGCCCCAACAAAACCTTTCTGGCCTTCGAGAGGCATCAGACAAGGAGACCCATTGTCCCCCTTCTTATTCATTCTAATGATGGAAGGGATCAAGAAAAGCATAAAAAACACAACTGCAATAGGGAAACTAAAAGGAATCAAACCCTTCGAAGATTGTCCAACCTCCACACACCAACAGTTTGTTGATGACACCCTACTCCATGGCACACCCACGATCAAGGAAGCAAAAACCTATAAAAGAATATTAGAAGACTTTGGGGAAGCCTCAGGGGCGGAGATCAACCACTCAAAATCCATGATCTATTTCTTCAACACTAATCCTGCAATCCAAAGGAACCTAGCCAATATTTTGGGGTTTGAATGCAAAACGCTCCCAACGAAATACTTGGGAATTCCCCTGATGGACATAGCTTGCAAAATGGCAACGTGGGAAGGAGTGATCAACAAATTGCAGGAGAGGGTAAAAAACTGGACTTACAGAGCTCTCAACCTGGTAGGGAGGCTTATCCTCACCAAAGCGGTCCTACAAGCAATTTCGGCGTATATGATGTTAGTGTTCCCTGCTCCCAAAGGAATACTATAAAAGATAAGAGCCATTCAAAGAGATTTCCTATGGCGAGGTGCTGAAAATAAAAAGAAATGGGCCTTGGTAGCCTGGGGGAAGGTTTGTCGACCAAAAGGCAAAGGAGGCCTGGGGTTACAAGACCCACAGGTAACCAACGAAGCCTACGAGGAAAAACTCTGGTGGAGATGGGTCAAGGACAAATCAGTACCATGGAAAAACCTATGGAAGGCCAAGTATGCCCCGAACATCAATGATCAAGGCCGAATTCGAATCATGGGCACAAGGGAGGGATCAACCATCTGGAATCTCGCTTGGCGCAACAAGAAATGGATTCATAAACACAACTTCTAGGAAGTCAGAAATGGTCAAATTGCTAGATTCTAGGAGGACGCGTGGCAACAAGAGTCCAGAATGGAAAATCCGGATAAGGAGGAGCTCCAACAGGAAATGACTGTGCAAGGAAAACAACAATCCATCAGTACTGGAAGCCAAGAAATGATAGCGACAGATGGGGGACCTGGGACAAACTCAATCCACCAAATAGAGACCGTATCACAACTCTAGCGGAAGAGGTGGAAGAGGAATTAGGGAAAAGGAAAATTGGAATCTCAGAGGACGAGGACTAATTAAGGTGGGGCAGGGAAAATGGTGGGGAATTCAACTTAAAAGAAGCATGGTTTTACATCACAGACCAGGATCAAGAGGACCCAACATAATAGTGGGGAAACATCTCGAGCAACCCCCAATGGACAAAAATCAAAATGTTCAAATGGTTAGTTCTCCACCACTGAATTCTAACCTGGGAAAACCTCAGGAAAAAGGGTTATATAGGCCCTTCTCGTTGCCACCTTTGTCAAGCTAAGGAGGAAACAACCAATCACCTCCTCGATGAGTGTAGTTACATAGCAGAGCGATGGGATTGGGCGACAAGCATCTACCGCCAATCTAATAGAATCTGGGGCAACATCAGTGCAACCATCAACAATTGGAATGAGAGCTACAATGAAAACGAAAAGGTGAGCCTCTACTGGAACCTAACGTTGGGGATGATCATCTGGGAAATATGGAAGGAGAGGAATTGACGCATCTTCAGAAATGAAAGCCTACCGGAAGGAAAGCTCAAGGATGCAATTATCTCCCAAATACTAGAAATGGTGTACAGCCGCAACTGCAAAAAGGAAACAACGCAACTCACAGATTAGGACTCTCGCATCCTGGAGGTTTTTCACCTAAAAGACGGGCGCAACAACACAACGGTAGGGCGAGATCTGCAACTCCAACTAGGAGACCGCAACTGGACCCCCCCTCCAATAGGATTCCTCAAATTAAATTTTGATGGGGCGACAAAAGGAAACCCAGGAGTGGCAGGGATGGGAGGGGTGATCAGAGATAGTGGTGGTAACATCATCCGACTGTATGCTGGGAGTATGGGAAACTCCACCAACAATGCAGCGGAATTTGGAGCCATGAAGCTTGGCCTTGAAATCCTAGGGCACGAAAGGATGAAAAACACTATCATGGAAGGCGAATCCACCCTGGTCATCAACACGACGAAGAGACTCTAGAACGATACTAGAGTAGGCAAGGTTTAGTGACACTGGCACCTGACTCTCTCCCTATAGAAAATCCAGTAGCATCTAAAAACTCTGAACATAGTGGAGTTGCGCTGGGTCTGTAGGTCAACGAATGGCATGGCAAACAGACTAGCCAACGAGGGGGTCGGCAAGGATGGATCAGAACTAGACACTGCCTGGCTCAGTCTCCCGAATGACCAACTCAGAACAAACTGCCTCCAACTAGCAACAAAGATCGTGAAGGCAGGTTAAGCAAGGAAGGTCACGTCGAGAAGGGCAGTGCAAGGCCTGGCGGCAGGCAAGCAGGACCCAGGAAGGATATGATTGTTGAACAATCGATCACCAATGACCATGCAGGATTAGCATAAACAACCGATGGGGGTATGACAACAAGACCCTGGCGACAAAAAGAATTGCTAGGAAAGCACGTGGGAAAGTACAAACGACAAACCGCATGCAACAAGTGACGTAACGCACGAGGGAGTGACATGGTTCATAATCGATCCTCCAGGCCAAAGTACAGGTATGAAGAGCAGCACAGTAGGATCTCAAGCGAGCAGAGACAGGGATCCGCACAGGGATAAAGGCCGAGTCATCATGATCATACGAGCTGCCACCGGGAAAAAGGACGGGAGGAATCACCACTATGGACAAGCCATGAATGGAAGGACAAGATCGCAGCAGGAGATGATCAATAAGAGGAAAGACAACAGGAGTAGCTGCAAACAGAAGGAGCGCAACTGCAAGGAAATGAAGAATCCTTGTGAAGTGAGGCACAGGTCGAGTAACCAACAAAGGAGTTGTGATAGACCAAACGAGATGGTGAGAATGAAGCGCACGCACATGAAGAGGAATCACCTTGGAAAGGAAGTTTTGAATAGTCCATGACGGGTGTCAAGAATGGAGCAGGCGACAAAAGATGCGAAGGGCACCTTCCAAACTCTGGTTGCACCGAAAGGAAAAGCGGCCATCACCCGCTGGGAAAAGGAAATCAAAGAAAGACACAAAGGTAAAGCTTGGGATGCACTAGAACAGGAAGCAGACTGGGTAACTGATCCGGGGGCCATGAAGCCCAGGGAAACCCTCTACCATAAAATAATGGAGATGGTGTGGTTAACTAAGATGATGATCGACAAAGTGAGTTCGGAAATGGAAGAAGCCAGGCGGGAGGACAACACGGATCACAAGAAAATGTTGGACGAAATCCTGAGTCACCTCAGTAACCTGGAAACTATTACCAAACTACTAGTTGAGGTCAAGAAGGATCAAAAATCCAAGATGGAGTGGTTAGCTGCTCAATTTCACCTCTATTTGCGCTATGTCCATCACATGGACATCACACCAATCGATGGACATGGCGCGCCAACCCACATTCGGAAGACTCACACGATCTCCCAGAAGGAGGATAACAAGAATCGGGAGGATGACAAGAAGAAACACATCATTGTCCTGGACGAGTGAATGGTTAGTTCAGCCACTAGCCCTCGGGCCTAGTGGGTATTCCCTGCGTCTGTTTTTATATGTCTACGTTGCTTTTCCTTTTCAAACTGGTTATGGGGGGACTGGCCTGGTTTTCCCTGGTGGTAGACCAGTCCCACCCCTCGTACATTTCAGTAAGCGTAACTTGGGAACCCCTGGTCTGGTTTCCTACTAGGCAGGCCAGGAGGCCCCCCTTTTTTGTATCATAATATAATCTACAGTAATACAACTTATTACACTCACTTACAAAAAAAAAATGTTGTCCCTTGTCCCCAACCCTTTTTGGAATATACATTGACAAGTTAGAAGATTGTTTAGAAGAAGAAGGTTGTGTCAACTCACTTCTCGTTGGTACAGTCATCACTCTTCTTCTTTATGCCAATGACATTGTTCTTATGGCGAGGATTCCCCATGATCTTGGAAAGCATCTAAGAATCCTCAAGGATTTCTTCTCCAATACGAGTATGATTGTTAATACTGACAAAATGGAAATTATGATAATTAAATACTTTCATATATGACAAAAACAACTTGGAGGAAGTGCCTTCATACAAATATCTTAGAATTGATATTCATCACACGCTCAACTAGAACTATAACATTGAGAAAATGATAAATGGAGAGTGGGAAGCTTATTATGGGCTTGAAAACAGTTGTAAATTAGCATACCTTTGGATATGGGATAAGAAAAAACTCCTCTTTGAGACTCTCGTTACTCTTGTTATTTTATATGGATGTGAAGTTTGGTGATGCAACATCTCTAGAGAGTCATGTAGAAAAATAGAGAATATCCAAAATAATTTTATAACTTATAATCCAAAAATGAAAGGCAATACACCCTATCCTATCCTCCTCACATAAGCGAGTCTTTTCCCTATTGAGAGCATGGCTATGGCCAAGTACATAATGTATAAGAACATGTTAAACAACATGGAAGATAAAAGGCTTCCCAAAATTGCTTCAAATTTCAGCCAAAACCACCTTCGGCTCAAGCAGGGGTGGCATAAAGATGCCCAATGTTGGCTAAACCATTGGGGAATAAAGGAAGAGATCATATTGCATAATAAGGATAATATTAAAATATTATTACATCTAAATTTAAGGAGAAATTGTGGTGTGATAAAGAGTTAGAGGGAAAAAGAAAATTAAAGATATTATAAGGAGGTGATCAACCCTAATCTAGAAGATCAAAAGTATCGCTTTGTTTTTATTAGTGTATAAAGAAGAAAATCAACATTGCTAAAATAAGAACAAATTCTCTTCAGCTCCATAGTGAAATTGGGTGTTGGAAAATTCCCAAAACATTGTGGGATGAAACAATTTTCCATCTCTGTAACACTAAGAAGGTTGAAGATGAAAAACACTTTCTCTCAAGATGTCCAGCATACACCCAGATTAAATATTAATTTCAAAATATTTGTCACAATGGATATTAATCATCATCATCATCATCATCAATATAACTTGCATCATATAAATAACAATGAAAAATTAAAATTAAATATAGTTTGATGAAAACTTTAAGAAATGAAATATTATATTTAATTATAATATTTTAGGTACATATTTTAATTTTATAAATCATATATATAAATAATACAAATTAATATTAGTCAATTGGGTTTATCCCGAGTGGTTTGTGTTGATGGGTGTTTTCTCCCCCACTAATGACGGGAAGTGCCCGGAG
>JASDQU010515192.1:58046-72112 GCA_032191745.1 Picea mariana | reverse complement strand
ATATTTTAAAGTTTTGTTTTTGTTTTTTATTTTATTTTTCCTTGGAAAAAAAGTGTAACAAAATTACAGTCTGCATATACATGTTAAAAAATGGTGTATTCTGTTACATTGTAGTCTTATAGTTGTACGTTATTTGCTGCATTTCAAGAATGCATATGTATGATTCTTTGTCTTGTATAGTATCTGGATCTAGTTCTGTTGTAGATGCTTCTATTGTCTTTATATACTCTGTTTTGTATATAGTGTGCACAAAATTTATACATAGATTGTAGTTGATCGTTTGACAAGTAACATGAACTCCTTTCTTCAAAGTGTTGTTCAAAAACTGAGTGTTTACTCCAAAAAAGGACTGTGCCAATATTCATTTGATTGTTCATTATTTTCCATTGGCCCATAACCATGTTAATCCCTTCCTTCGACCTCTGGTCCGCTTCTTTATTATTTTCCCTGTAGACATGTTGGCAATCAAATAAGTCAAAATTTGTTTGCAAACGTTGTATGTCTTCCACCAATCTAGTAAGTCTTGTGTTTAAACATCTTTAAGTGCCTTTTATCCAGTTTATAACATTTAAAGAATCCCCATAAACTTTTAGAATCCAACATCCTTTTTCTATGGCAAATACAATGAGCAGTTTAAGACTCATAAGTTTTTCATAATTGTTTGTTCCTAAACCAAGGCCAGAAGTCAAGATAAAATAGTGTGAGGGGGGGAAATAGAGGAGTCCTCCCCCTCCACAGAGAGCTTGTTGTGAGGCTCCATAAAAAAATCCCCAGGGGGAAGACCTGTCGAGCACTAACTCTTGCGTCCGTCTTGTGGGAGGACAAGATTTCTGTGAGGGCAAGGAGGGCAAGAGAGCAATACTATTTGCTGTCGAGATCTCATGGGAAAGAGGTAATCCTTTGAAAATGACGGAGTTTCGAGCAAGCCAAACACCCCAAATAACCAAGAGGGGAAGAGCTTTTAAGTGCTTGTAATCCTTATTATTCCACCAAGTATGCTAGGAGTGCTCCAAGTCCCTTCCTTCCCACAAGCACTCTAGATTTAGCAATCTAGAGATTTCCATCCAAACTTTGTTGATGTATCTACAAGTTAAAAAAACATGGATAGAAGACTCTCCTTCATATTTACATAGTGTACACCATCCGGGCCCAACAAAATTCCGTTTCTGTAGAGTGTCCCAAGCTGGGACCTTATTTCGAAGGACATTCCACATGAACAGTTGGGTTTTTGCCTGGATTTTAACTTTCCATAATTTACTCCACCACCATACTGCCTCCTGTGTACTCAATTCTGAATTGCATTTTAAATAACCCAGTTTGGGTGAGTAGGACCCAGAGGGGGAAGGGTCCCAAATTAATTCATCCTCAGAGTCCGAAAGTCTGATTTGTGCTAACTTTAGGCAGTGAATAAAATTTTCCAGTTCTCGAATTTCTTCTTCTCTGAGCCCCAAACTGTAGGGATCCTTCCATCCCTGAGACTAGAGAGTAGAGAGGCTAGGGTCTGCCAAGGAGCTTAGGAAAAGGATATCCTTGGAGTGTAATGACTGAATTAACTGCTCAGTGAGTAAGTGATTCCCATCACTTCCTAGCTAGGGATCCGACCCAAGTCTGAGTCAATTACTGTTTCCAATTTTCCAAGATAAACCATTTTCAATGAGAGGAAAGGCGTTTAAGATGGCTTTCCAGATCACCGATGCTCCCTTCGTTGTTTTTGGTTGACTCCTTATCCAAGCCTCAAGAGATACTGGTGCAATGTACTTATGAACGATAACCTTAGTCCAAAGACTGTATTTATAAGACGCCACCCCCCTTTGCTACCAGTGCTTTGGAGAATAGGAAGATGTTTTTCAAACCCCACCCACCCAAAGCCTTTGGAGTGGCTATTTTCTCCCATCGGACCCAAGGGATTACATGTGACTCCTTTTTCCCACTCCAAAGAAACTTTGAGGAGAGGTTTCTTGCAGCATCCAGAATTCCTTTAGGGATCCAAGAGAGGGACATTTATTTTTTAATTAAAAAACTTCATCAATTTAATTATTTTTCACTATCCATATAAATCACACTAATGTTTGTCTTTCACTATCCACATAAATCTATGCGCTCATCTAATTAGATTATTTTAATTATCATTTTTAATGATATGTTATTATCTTACATGATTACATTCAGGGTGTATGTTGGTGGGTTTCTGGTGTACCAAAAACCCTTAGTAGTTGTGTAAGCTATGCAATATACAAACCAAAAAAATAAAACTAAAAGATTTGTAAGTAATTATTTTATTTAAAATAACATAATGAAAGGATATCAACAAACCCATGCATAATAAAAGTAAAGTCCAAGCACAAGTATGTACATGTAAGAATGATTTTACTAACCAATGGAAGGCATTAACTTACAACAACACCTTGTGGATGACTTGATGTAACTAGATGGGCTCCAAAGCCACCCTTAGGGATGGGTCCTTTACCTCCTTGCATGCTCCAACTCCAAGCTTGGTAGAGTGAAAAAAATCTTGATGGTAGAGGGATAAGAGCTAGGGTGTTGAATCTCTCTAGAAGAATTTCAGTAACATGACCTTACTATGGATTGTAGATGATTTGTGTGATTTCAATGGCTTTATTTATAAGTGAAACATGGACCTTTTTTTAGATCTATCTTTAATCTGAACTATCCCAATGCATTAATGAATTAGTGGGATAAGAATGATTAAGAATACTAGATCAAACCCTATAAATAGCAATAACGGCTTGATAAGGTCCACACTTACCCACTACATTGTTTTGGAGGGCACACATGCATTGGTGAGCTGAAAAAACAATAGCTTTTACTTTATGATCATAGCATGGATTTTAATGGATTTCATGCATGCTCTGTGCACAAAAAAAATAAGGAAATAATATGATATGACTTTTTGGTCAAATTTTGGTTTCACATGATGATGGAAATGAGCGGTACGACTGTCATAGTGATGTTTTCCAACGAAAAATGCTAAAAACTAAACAAGTGAGAAAAATTAGAATAATAACAAGTCATAGTTAGATTTTTGTATTAAAAAGAGATAAGGTCAAATAGAAAATAATAATAATACAAAAAGTTTGAAGAGTGGCCACAACCCAACCCATTGACAAAAAGAGACAACAAAGTCCAAAATATTCTATCAAAAATTATTCTAATATAGTCTATATGTTCATGGTAGGCATATTTCCTTTACTTAAGCAATAGTCAAACTACCCTACAAAACATATAAACAAAATAGGAAGTATATAACCGATATTTATGTCTAGGAGAGTGTTGAGGTCTCAACAATCCTAAAGTTGTCAAAACTTAGGGACCCTCTTTTTAATTGTTTTGATTGGTAAGTCCTTGAGTTTTCATCGTGATTTGATTTTCATTTCCTAATCCTAGCAAGGGAAGGAAGTCTCTTTGTATTGTTGGCTTAGGACTATGCTCATATGGCCTTTAAAACTAATTTAATTGATTTATATGAAAACCTTGTGCCAAGTTTCTTTTAGAGGAATTATGTTTTATTTATCCCCCATTTCCAAATCGGGCCTTTATTTTCTTAGAGCATTTTGTTGACCTTCCTCGATTTTCCAATCAAGTACGATTGGTTGATCATGCTTTATTTTTTATTTTTGATAGATTGATTCATTTCGTGATTGGTCCTGATTCTATCAATCATACCAGTTTTTTCAATTTAATTTGATTTGTGATCCATGCTTTTCTTTCAAATTTAAGTCTCGATATTTTGATCGATCCCAATTGATCAATTGAACTCCTTCTTGTATCGTTTGAATGCAAGGTTTTCCCCCAGATTGATTGATCGAGCTCAATTTCACAATCAAACACCTTCTACAGTGCCATTCATTTTTTCCTCATTGATCAATCAGTCCTAATTTCACTATTGGCCGCCTTTTTATAATTAGGACCATTCAAAAGTGGGATATTGAGAACCTTTCAAAATTTTCCCCCAATTTCCAAATAGGGCCCGATCCATTGATTGGCCCATACCATTCGAAGGTATAATTTTTACAATCAAGCTTATTTCTTGATTAGACTTATTTTACATCAAGCCTTTCAAATTTTTCTACTGATCAATTGATTAGCCTCAATCGAAGAATCAAACCACGTTTGACTCTTAAATTCAACTCTATTTCCAATTTGGGACCAATTCCCCGATCAACCCTATTTTTAATTTGCATTCGAAAGTGCTTGGATATCTGATGTTGCAATTGGTCTTGATTCCTAGATTAGGCCACCCCTAACATCCAAAGGCATTCCTCTGCCTCATGATTTCATGATTAAACCCAATTTCAAAATCAACCCCACCCTTGAGAACAAATTCAAAGCACTTAAACCTCTAATTTCTTAATATTTAGCCTTGATTTTACAACCATGACACTTTTATTTTCATTCGAATTTCCCCTTTCTCCCCAATTTCTTAATCAACCCCGATTTCACAATTAGGTTCCTTTGATTCCCATTTGCATGCTTGAGAAAATAACATAAAATATCATTTCCCTTTTAAAAGACATGTGAACATGCTCATTAATGAGATTTCAATCAATTTTGTAGTGGTAGAAATGTTCACTAATTGGAGTCTCTTAACATTTTCTTTTCCAATGTTAATTTCTACATGAATCAAATTTGCATTAGATTTCTTATCACTAGAAGATTGAGTTGGAACCAATGGTCAAGATTCCTTCTCTCATTGTTGTAATATTTGAAGTGCATGCAACAAACTTGCTAGATTGCTAGCCAGGACCCCTATATTCCCGCTACACATCTAGATAAATATCCCATTCTTCTTTATCACTCATTCAATTGTTATTTTTAGATTGAATGTGATGTTCTTGGGAATGGATATAATGTTTTCAATGTCATTTTAAATTCCTTGTCATTTGGGACAGTATATGTCGATTTATTAAACAAGTGTCGCATGTATTTAAATTACAAAAAAGTTGTTGAACCGATTACTAAAAGTTGTTTCCGATTGAGTGGTTACTGCTACATGTTTAGATTTTTTACTTTAGAATTTCTCACCTCAATTATGTTTTAATATAACCTTCGAATTTTGGTTTTTCGAGGCCTAAAGGAGTTACTCTTGAAGATCCTTCTCCTTTTCTTTCAAAGGAAGGAGTGACTAAATTCCAAAATGAACGTTGAGTTTCTACCTATCCCCATTAAAAGGTGAATTCATTCTAACATTAGACTATTATTATCTGACCTAAAACCAGAATCGATACTTATCCATGATAATTAACCCTTTATTGTTCTCAAAATAGTCCTATTTAGAACAAGTATTTAATTTTGAAACGAGTTATGCCCATTGAAAACTCAAACAAAATATTGCTTAATCAAGGTAGGCCTTGTTTTAACTTATAAGGAATAAGGCTAATTCAAACATGAATAAGAAAGATATAAAAATCAAAATTTTACCTCAAGATTACTTTAATGTTTTCACTAACAAATTTTAATGTGTTATGTTGTTTCAAATGGGTGAAATCTAGACTCATTTATAGTGTGTCCAATAGACAAGGCAAGAAAAAGAAATAGGTGAAATAAAAGAAAGCTAACAAGAAGCAATTGCCAAAAGAGAAACAACTAGTCATGGAGACATTGTTGAAGGATTTAAAAGTCCAATATATGAAAATACTTCACATCAAAGTGGAATTAATAATGCTCATTGTGATGGAGAATTGTTCTTGTCAATCAAATATGGGGTAGGACTTCCAATACCTCTAATCCAAGTGAAAGACAATAGGACAAGTCAATGGAGTAAGAAACTTATGAAGGTCGTATATTCATAATGTTGATGCTAGACCAGGGGTGGTGTTGTGAGCAAATATGATTAGATGGATAATTAATCATGTTGACGTAAGAAATAAGAATGTATAATGAACATGGAAGATGCATAATATCCTTCTTACATACTGATATATACACATACTACAAATTCTCAAAGATTGAATATTTTTTTACGAATGAATAGGAGTGGAATTCACTCGCACACATAATTGCTACGATCTCCTAGCTATATAGTATGAAGAAGGAATAACACTTAAAGCTAGAGATACCTAAGTGTTTCCCACTATCAATTTCGGAGCTACCTACATGTATGTTTCTCAATTGTTCAGTAGGTTGTATGGGGAAAAATCATCCTTGCATCTGAAGGTAGCTTGGATACCATTGATTATGCTATTGCAAATAAAGGGATTATCTTCAATTGGGACATTATTCTATTATATTTCTTATGAGATGCTATCAAAAAATCCAAACTTGACTCAACCACAACTCCTCCAAAATTTTGTCTTCCTACCTCCTGGATGAAATATGGGCCTATAATTCATTCATAGGCATGGGTTGGTCTTGGAAAATTGATATAACTCATGTTCATGTATATTTTAAAGACCTTTGGGAGCATAAGTATATGCACAACTATGCTTACATTTGAGATCAATTTTTTGCACCATTAAATGGGCTCATATTTTGTAAGCCATGCCCAAGATTTTCTAATGAGGCTATAGAAGTCTATAGAAGTATTTGTAGGATTGGAGATTGGCACGTTGATGAGAGGTATACATATAATATAATTTGTGGAGAAACACAACCTCCTCATACATTACTAGCCCATGTGCCTAATAGGTTGGTAATCACAAAGATTGGTTCTCAAATTGCTCTCCATGGTTTCAACACATACCTCCCAAAGCATCAAAAGAAGCTATATCCCCCATATCCTCTATTCATAGTTTTGTATGGGTTGACTAATTATTTTTGGGTGAGAGTGGAAGGGGATAAAATGGAAGCCTATCATTTCTCCCTCAACAAATATCAGATGCATGATCCATTGAAAATTGTGGAAAAACTCAAGTCTGAAATGAAAATTGGTTTCACTTATTCTCATGAGAAAAATGAATTAGAGGAACCAAAAATAAGTTCTTTCACATATGATGAGGTGCAAGCTAAGTTGTAGTCATTGAAAAAAGAAAATGAAAGAAAGAAAAGGGAAGAAGTAGAGAGGACTACTGCAAAATTTTAGGCATTATACTTGGAGAAAAGAAGAGAAATGAAGCTCAGAAAAAGGCTAAAGTTGAAGTTGAGGAAAAGAATAAGATAGATGGACAAGTAAAAGAAAAATACAAGGCAGATGTAGAATCTCAAAAACTTGTAAGAGGAAAAGAAACAAGGAAGAAAGTTGAAGCAGAAAATAATAAGAAAAAAGAAGAAGAGTTAAAAAAGAGAGGGAAAGAAGAAGCACAAAGTGAGAAGGAAAAGAAAGGGGAAGAAGAGAAATAATGGGGATAAATAACAAAGGAAGAACCAATGGAAAAATTATACACCCCCAAACTTTTTCCAGTATGACTACCCCTAGATTGGTTACTGCAAGAGAAATTCCATTTCCAAAACCTATTGATGAAGTGGCTAATCTATAAATGTTCACTTTCATAGAAATAAGAAGAAGATTGTGAGACAAACTCACAAGAAGAGGAAATTAATGTCAATCAAGAACTTGCAATTACCAATGAATCTATTGTGATGGATACCAAGAAAACTGATTTGACATTCACTGCTTCTATAGACTTGCATTCAAGCTACTACTAATGAAGTAGTATATACATTTAAGTGAATGAAGGATTATGAAGCCAAAATAACACTATTGGAAAATTAGGTGGATTATCACATACCAAAACAATATGATATTACAGAATTTATTGGTTATGCAATGGGGATTTAAGATGAGTTGAATGTTATACAAAGAGAGTTTTATAGAAGATATCAACACCTTCAGGGACAAGTCCAAGATGTGTCTAATGTGCAAGATAAAAAATAAGTCTAGAAGATATCCCAATAATAAGCACATCTACAATTTGAATCTATTAAAATATGGAAAACTTATCTTGGCGATATTCCCCCCAAAATACCCTTATCAAATAAGAAGGATATGCTCAACATTGATTTTGGTCTCAGATATTGGAGGGATTCTTCTCAAAAGGTATTGCAAGGCATACACCATGAGTTAGTAGATAGTGCCACAATGTGGAAAGTAACAAAAAATCTTGCAAAAACATCCCACCTCCCCTCTTTTGGTCCACATGATGGTTTCCTTCCTCAAGAGGAGGTAATAAAGGCTCTTGAAGAGGAAATACGGTGAAAAAGACAAACCATGTGCTCTCTTCTAGGAATTAGCATGGCATGTATGAAAATCTATGTTGAAGACCCCTCCATAGAAATAATTTTTATTAAAACTTTGTTTCCAAAGTTGGAAAAGTTTGAAAAAAGAATAGATCAAAGTATTACTTCTTTTGAGGCTCCTCTCGATCAACATCACTTTCCACAAAATGATATTGTTGAGAAAACATTTAAAGTGTGGAAATGTTATATTAAAAGATATAGAAAAGAAAAAGAGCAAGGGTTCACAAGTCAAGTACAAAATACCAATGGTTAGGAAAATGAACATTTCAACCCCCTCGCCTTCATTTTGTATAAGTAAGATGAGTGTAAAAGAGGGGAGGGGATTTTTGATTGGTGTTGAAAATTGATTTCGATTTAATTGAGAAGCTAAAATTGGACATTTGGGAGATGCATTCTAGTATTTGTTATTGTATGGGGTTTTCCCTTTGTTTTCTCATGTTGAAGTGACTATAAAAAAGTTTACTTGTGTTGTAGATTTTTTTTTGTGCATTTGTGATTTATTCTTACTGCTATTTTTTTCAATAGTTGCTAACTTGTGAATATGAAACTATAATCAATAAATTAAATACAAGATTACCTTATTTCCTTATTGATTATTTAGATATTTCTATTATTAAGAAATAATAAACATTTGTATGTTTCAATGGTAGTCATAGCTGGTGGTTTCATATTTTCTCTTTGTTCTCGAAATCCTAGCTAGGTGCGTTTAATATTATAATTGCAATATGTTTTAGATTAGAATTTCATTTAGGATTTAGGATTTGATAACCCAAAGTAAATCCCATAATGAAAATTCGGCCACAAACTGGAGGAGTTTACTATTTCAAATGAAGTAGAGGCTAATTGTGGCTTATCTTCAGGTGAACTCCCATAATTTAACAATGGACATTTGTCCACATCAATAGAGGGGTAGTAGCAAAAGATTTAACATTGGATGTTTGTGTCTTCGTCTCTTCCTTGCTTCTCCTCTTTTAGCTGACATGCCAACATTACAACTTCCATTGGGACCTCCATAACCCGAGGACTCCCATTCCACATAACATCCACACTCCCTGAATGAACTAGCAAGGACAATTCCCCTATAATCATTGAAGATGAAGGAGGAGGGGATGAGAAAACTTCATGTGGTAGACCAAGATGTGTCACATTCCAAGAAACAAGTGATTTTAAGAAACCAAGAAGGGATTGTAGCTTGAGGTATTATTTCCCATGAGTAATAATCATGAAAGTATTGAATTCATATTCATATTCCTTTAGCACCAACAATCATGAAGTAATCTCCATGGCACAATCATCTCATATTTTATTCTTAGCCTGATGTTTTCTTTTCCATTCCTCTTGCAACCTAGTCCACCTAAAATTAGAATTTGCGACACTACAATGAAGTTCAATCACGTCCTTTTCACACCTTTGTAGGCCCTTTTTAAATTTCTTTGGTTCACATAAAACCAAGAGGAAACCTAGAAATCCAAGGAATGTCGCTAGTGCCTGTCTAAGTCAATTTTATAGGCAATGCCTTGGATGGCTCCTCCAACACCAATGCACTAAGAGCTAACCACCGAGACAGAAGAAATAATAATGGACCCTTCCAAAACTAGCTCAATATTAAATCCACACATGAAATGTCCCCATCCATCAAATCCTTCATTAGCTTGCACGTTCTCACAACTAGAGGAAATAACGAGTGTGTATGGAGAAGTAATTACATGTCTCATTGAGGAATTCTAACAATACATTTGTTTTCCTTTGAATACTCTATGAATAAATACGATGAAACTAAAGTAGGGGAATGTTATATGGAAACCTCCCATTTAACCTCATATACACCTCATTTAACATGGAGCTAAGATTGGCTTGTGAATCAACCTTGATATTTAACACTCTCATAAATTGATAACAAGATACTTAAACAAAATTATGAGATACACCAATAATCTTGTAGGTGAGGTGATACAAGTTGAAATTTTGAAAGAAGAACTGATAGAATAGAGACCGAATGATAGTAGAGTCTCCAACAATTGTTATATGTGTCACACCATGCTTTTTTTTTAGCAAAGTTAATCCTTAATAAATTGCTAGGGAATTACTCTCCCCAAACCCTATATAATAAATAACCCCCACACCATGTCACATCGTGCTCTTTTAGCAAAGTTAAGCTAGTGCTCTGACTCATTATTAATTACTCTCCCCAAAATCGAGATCATTAATAACCCCACACCTATCACCCTTAAGGTTCAACTTAAAATTTTAAGTGTTATTGATCACCAAATGTTGTGAACTATTTTTTCAAATAAGAAATTGAAGGTATCTTTATTACTACTTATTATGCCATATAGACACATGGTGAACATAATAATGTGACCATGGGGAGGTAGCTAACTTTGCATTTGTACAATGTAGACGTACACATACCATAGGCTTGATGAATCACATGGAAGCCCCATGAGCAAAATTATTGGGGAAAAGCTATTGGGTACATGGTCACTTATCTAGTTAGGTACAAAGTCACTTCACTACTCTTGTCAATATCTACCTTCCAAGGGTTTGTCAATATCTACCTTCCAAGGGTCTACATCTTCTAGAAGCCATCACATTAAGAAATTTAAATTTAAAGTGATTGGTAACTATATAGCGTTTCTCATGTGGAATGATATAAAAGATAGGCTAATCGACTATATATATCTAAGAGAGATAATGATGATGTGTATGAGGGCCCACAAAGTACTTATTATAATATCTTACAATGATATGGTACCTTTCGACATCATTTTCAAAGACTATACACAACACTATTTTTAAATTTTGTGTGTAGGGGATATATGCCATCATATTTATAATATCTTGCAAGGATACGATATCTTTCATAGTCATCTCTAACATCATTTTCAAATACAATACACGATATTCTTGTGTTTAGGAGATTATATGCCATCGTAGATTAATATTAAATTGTAATGGTTAATAAAATGGTGATATACGAGTTAATTATTATTGAAAATATAAATAAATGATGATAAAAATTAAGTTTAAATATTAAATGATTTGGATGAAAAAATAATTTATATTAATAATTTAAAAATACAAACATACTTGTATTTCATGACTTACTTCATAATTTTGTTTTYCYTAAATAAACTAATTACATCATTTAACATATTTGTTTTYCCTAAATAAACTAATTACATCTTTTAACATATTGTAATGTTTCAAAATCTTAACATAAAATTTATTAAAATGTTAAGTGAARCATATTTAATATTTATTACTTTATAATAATAATAATTTAATTTTGAGGTTATGACTAAGTTAATCACTAAATTGGTGTATGAGACCMTTTGTTTGTGAGACAAGAGACTCCTTTTGCACACAATGTACATATTCTACCCATGCTATCGAAGTATCTAAAAAGTATAACTTTGTTATTATAATAAAGTTACGATTTTTTTTATGTGAATAATAATAATAATAATAATATATTCAYAACTTTCTGATCATTATGTGTTAAAGTTTATCTTAGACTAATAACAATCATACGTTGAAAATTTTAATTTTGTCATACAAATTATATAAGTGAAAATTGTTGAATTAATTCGGGACAAGGTGGCTAGGCCATTATGATCTTGACAAAAAACAAAGAAATTGAGTATATTGGGATTTTGACATTTCCATAGATAATGAAATAGAAGTCTTTGCAATGTTGTTGTGTAAATGAAATTATACCACAATATAATTTTGAGATATTTTTCTATTTGAAAAAAGTACTATTATCATTAAAAACAATGAAGTTAGTAAAGTCATACTAATTGGAGACTCCATAGTTATTATCTAAACTTTGTACTATTGGACATTTATATCTAATCTTTCTCTTGCCAAAATGTGTTACTGAATTATTGTTACCACAATGGAATTCTACTTTATTAAATTTTGTTATATCCTCCATTCATTAAACTTGGAAGTGGATTCAAAAGAAAACGACGAGGTCTTGATATATGAAGGTGTTTTACTACCCTAGGATTAGGTTGTCACTTAATGTATATGGGTCATCTTTATTAAATAAGGTCCACTAGGTAGTTAGAGTGTAATCAATAAGGTAAGGAGGCCTCATTAACAAAGGTCCGCTAGGTGGTTATGGTTTAAAATAAATATAGACTATTTATAGGGGTATAAATTATGTAATCAAATTCCAAATGATTAATATTGTATTCAAGCTCTACTCAATTAGATGTTGTTTCCTCGAAGAGGCAAGTGAACATTTCTTCCTATTCAAAATATCAATAAAGGTGCAACCTATTATTGGTACTTCAATGCTTTGATTATGTTTGTTTTACTTTCTATAGTTACATTATGTCAATATTACCCTAAGTGTTTTGTTTTAGCTATTGAGATAAACCATAAGTAGCATCAACATACTTTCATATCCCATAACACACCCAATTTTTTGAGAATATTTTAAGGCTAGAGACACATTATGACATCTTTGAACATAATGATTCATAGTTCAACAAATAAAACTAAGGTAAAAAAGCATACACACTAGGAATACAAGTGACCAAATGGTTGGATGCCCTTGTACAATGTAGTTGGTACCTGGTGAGTAGTAGTACTACATTAGAGATAATTTATTTATGGATTTGATCTTCCACATACCGTCGGGTATAATGCAAGATCCCTAGGCACACTTGAAATCATCCTTACATTAACCATTCAACCATCTTATTACTATAGTATACCTAGCACAACACTTGGGGAGATCACTCTTGTGTACTAGTGAATCAAGTCTTACAACGAAGGTTATGGTCTATCCTCCTTAGTTAGTGCATGAAATATCAAGCAAGCTATCATTGGAAACCCTCGAACATATCTGAGAGTGGGGACAATGTTTCTCAAGAATGTGTGGTGAGGTTGAGTCAATTCTATGGGCAATAGGTTTTCTATGAGCCATCAAATGATCTGGTAAAAGGTGTAGGATTTGTAGGTACTAATTTGGATCTAGAGTCATTGAGTGGTGGTAGAAAAGAGAAGGAGTGAGCTAATGTCTTGGGGGGGTCTCAAAGAAGAGAAGGAAGGTCATCCAAAAAAAGGAGGAACAAGTCAATATGGTTGTAGGTGATGATCTGAAAATACCAAACGAGTTCTAATACCAACTTGATTCAAAATATCAATAAAACTCTGATACTATTTCAACCCGAGAATCCTTAGATTATAATTAATTCTTAAATACACATAAACATCTGACTAGATTCAGGAAATTAAAGATCGCTTGACTATTTGCAAAATATCATGTGTATGTCTTACTTTTCCATAAACCCATAAACTGATGAATAACTTGAAATGTAAATGAGATAATATAACAAAAAATAAAAGAACTCAAATACACATGTACTTGAAATAAATCACTACATCTTCAAAGTCCCTTTAAATAACATGATTGTTCTTCATCATCTCAAAATTTCAAAATTACATTACAATATAGTCTTACAAAAACACAATTTGAAGACATTATGAAAATCCGCTACTCAAATGCAGAAATGGAGTACAAAGTTGAATTCCTTCCGAAAAATCGTGCAAAATTTATATAAAATACTCGAAATTATGTCAAGGTACCCCTCAACATGCTTTACGGTGTTACCTCAAGTGACTTGTAACCTCGGCATGCATTACGAGGGAAAAATCTGCATAAAATTGTGTTTGTGTACAATGCCTTGGGTTGCATGCTATTAAATAGGGCTCCTCTTCTAACCAAATCCCGAAATTGGTGGCAAGTATTAAATACAAGTTGTTGGGTTGTTTTAACCAAATCTGAACTATAAGTGGATTGGTTAGGTCATTGGTGTTATTAATTGTAGGTCAGGGGTTCAAGCCCCATCGACCAT